>MCFE01000460.1:0-71485 GCA_002104905.1 Basidiobolus meristosporus CBS 931.73 | reverse complement strand
CCTAACCCTAACCCTAACCCTAACCCTAACCCTAACCCTAACCCTAACCCTAACCCTAACCCTAACCCTAACCCTAACCCTAACCCTAACCCTAACCCTACTAACCCTAACCCTAACCCTAACCCTAACCCTAACCCTAACCCTAACCCTAACCCTAACCCTAACCCTAACCCTAACCCTAACCCTAACCCTAACCCTAACCCTAACCCTAACCCTAACCCTAACCCTAACCCTAACCCTAACCCTAACCCTAACCTAGCTTTCTAGGAAAAACTTCAGATTAACTTGGCTTCTTTAGATACTTGTCATAAGTAAATAAAGATTTCACCACTTGGTGACTTTCCTCCCCCCTAACACTTAGCCTTGTGGTTATCCCTAACCCTTCCATACCGATGGTTGTGGGTTCAAATCCTGGATCCAGCAAAATTTGATTAATAAATTGATGTGTGCTCATTGGGAGATGGCCTGATCAACCATCGGGCAAAGTAAAGGCTCTGATTGGCTGGAATCCTTGAAATGCTAATTGGCCAGATTTGCCTAGTAAATTTGGCTAGTGATCGCCCAGAAATTCCTCTCAGTTCCCCCAGTCTACTGGCCATTCCGGCCACAATTCAGCTACCGCAAACCAGTATAACTTAGCTCAGATATATTCAGATTCTCACTTCTCAGGCCTGGCTTTCCAGGAAACCTCTCTCAGACCTAGCTAACTAGGAAATATAGTACCACTCAGCTTCTCAACTCTCAGACCTGGCTTACCAGGAAGATATCTCTCAGGCCTAGCTTTCTAGGAATTACTTCAGATTAACTTGGCTTCTTTAGATACTTGTCATAAGTAAATAAAGATTTCACCACTTGGTGACTTTCCTCCCCCTAACAACAGTAGCGCTGGCTTCTATGTTTCAACTGAAATAAAGATTTCACCGGTTGGTGACTGTCTCCCCCCTAACCCTAAGCTTTTGGGTTTATGCCCTATAAGATCAGACTTCTCTACCTTAGAACCAGATTATACCTCAGACTTCACAACTGCAACAACCCACTGATTAAGGCCTGGAAGAGAACACACCACACAACACCTGGCTCCTGCTGGAGAACTATACTTGGAGATCCTGAAGTCAAGAAGTTTGCTGAATTTATTCTGCAGTCAGAAAAACCCAAGCTGGCCTACCTGAAGTACTTGACAGACCTTTGGCAGCAATATCTGCAGCAGCACACTCCCTTTATGATGAATGTCAATCCTTATCACATTCCCCTCATTAATGTTGTTCACAAGTCATTCTTACCTCTCTTGCTACCCCCCTTCTCACTAAACAGTGTGTTGAGCACTGAAGAACTATCATCACTTCTTATTAACTTACCTACAAATTCCCCTCAGCTACACACTCTTGTATCAAAGCTACAACAGTAGCGCTGGCTTCTTTGTTTCAACTGAAATAAAGATTTCACCTGTTGGTGACTGTCTCCCCCCCTAACCCTTTCCTTTTGCAGTAGTTGCAAAATAGGTTGCTGTTGCCTTTGTAGGGTCTTGGGTACCTTCTTTGTTGGTTATCATTGCTTATCAAAGCATTCTTTTCTTCCTTCTTGTTGGCGCTTGATTTTCTTAATTCTTCATCCAGGAGCCTTCCATTTACGTAATTTAAGGTCAAGTCTTCAGTTCTGGACTCTAGGGCTGATACAAGGTCCTGAAACTTGACTGTCAGGCTATTCAGGATGGTAACTATCACATCCTCATCAGTAGTTGGTACGCCCACAGATTCCATCTCATCTAACAGCAGGGTAATTCTGTTAATCAGATTTTTTAATTCTTCTCCTGGCAGCATCTTTGTAGTAAAGAATTTTTGTCTCAGATACATTTTCTTGGCAGCTGAACATGACTTGTAGGTGTCTTCCAATGCTTTCCAGGCATTCTTTGCCGTTTTTGCTCTTAAGCATTGAATTAGCAATTTGTCCTTGACATTAAGGTAAATGCAGTAAAAGGCACTTTGTTCTTGTTGTAAGAGTCTTGGAGATATTGGAAGTGATTGGGAGAACAAGTAGATTATGTGGTTTTCACTTAATAATTTATTGAATGTAAAAGTAGTATTTATACTTTTACCTGGTCTTGGCATTATAAACACGTAGAATAGGTTAAGGAAGGTCCCAAGAACATGTGTGCAAAGTTTGGGGCTGTTTGGACAACTTTGAGAATTTTCATGTTCTGGGTACCTGGCATTTTGGTGAAAAATATTCTAAGTAAATCCCAACAAGGAATTTGGTCAGTATTCTCTAGGATTTGAAGGTGATGATCTATGTGACTAAGTTAGGTGAATATTTAGGTGGAAATACGAATTTTTACAACACTCCCACTCAGCTAAATGTTCATACTGACTAGTCCTAATTTTGACCTAAGATATTCAAACTTGTCTCTAGCTAATGGTTTGGTAAATATGTCTGCAATCATTTCATCTGTAGGACAGTAAACTAAGCTAACTAAGTTACTCTCTATAGCTTCACGTATGAAATGATGTCTAAATATATGTGCTTGGTTCTAGCATGAAAAGTTGGATTTCTACCTAATTGTATACATCCTTGATTATCTTGAAATAAAGTAATAGGCGTTTTTTGACATAGGCCTAAATCTGTAAAGAGCTTTCTTAACCACATTGCTTCTTTTGTAGCTTCACAGGCTGCCATATACTCTGCCTCTGTGGTGGAAAGTGCTACGGTTGGTTGCTTTCTTGAATTCCATGAAATTGCTCCTTTACAGTAAAGAAAGGTGTATCCTGTGGTGGATCTTCTGTCTTCCAAATTTTGTCCCCAATCTGCATCAGAGTATCCCACAAGATCTTGTTCTGAGTCCTTATAATTGTATCTTAAGCAAATATCAGCAGTTCCTTTTAGGTATCTAAAAATCCGCTTAACTGCTGCAATATGATCAGATCCATAGTTCTGATTATGTTGGCTGACAACTCCCACTGAATATGAGATATCTGGACGTGTTCCAAGCATGATATACATCAGACTGCTGATCATAGATTGATAAAGAAAGTCAGGGCTTTCAGATGGCACCAAGCTCTCTTGATTTGGTTGAGTTTTGACCAGGTTAAGGTTTGTCTCCATTGGGGTAGCTGCTGGTTTACAGTCTTCCATTTTGTACTTCTTTAGTATATCTTGAATATACTTGGATTGGCTTAGGGTAATAGTCTGGGTACTTCTGTCTATGGAGAACTTAATCCCTAAGTAGTAACTGAGTTCTCCTAGATTGGACATTTGAACTCCTTAGATAGGCTGGATTTAGTCTCTTCCAATGTTTCTAGGTTATTGGTGGGTATAATAAGATCATCCACATATAGAGCTAATAGAACTGGATTTGCTCTATCTGGCTTATAGTATATACTATAGTCAGCATTACTCCTTTTGAAACTCAAAGATTCCAAATAAGAATCTATCTTGCAATTCCAGGTTCTCGGTGATTGTTTGAGACCATATAGTGACTTTTTAAGCTTGCAGACCAAATGGGGGTTATCTTGGTCAACAAACCCATCAGGCTGGTCCATATATACGTCCTCATCAAGTTCTCCATTCAAAAATGCAGTTTTTACATCCATTTGATGAATAAAAAACTTATATTTGGCTGCAATAGCCATTTATTTATCTGATGGAATTAAACTTGGCTACCGGTGCAAAGGTCTCAGTATAGTCAAGTCCTTTTATTTGAGAGTATCCTTTGGCTACAAGTCTTGCTTTGTATCTTTCAATTGTACCATCAGCCTTGTACTTTGTCTTGAAGACCCATCTGCATCCAATTGATTTTTGGTTGATTGGTAATTTGACTAAGTCCCAAGTTTGATTTTCCATCAGGGCCTGATATTCCTCAGTCATTGCAGATCTCCAAAACTTAATCTGAGGGCTATTTAGGGCCTCTTTTACAGTTTGGGCTCATCAATATGGACTGAATAGGCATAGGCTAAGTTTGTACCCTCATTGATATAGTAATTTGGGCTATTTCTTGTCCGATTTGATCTCCGGGCATTTGATACTGGAATGATCACTTCTGGGATATTCCTGGGCACTGATTCTGGCTGAACCACGGCTGTAGAGTCCTCTGGAGTGAAAAAATTTTCATTGTTTTGCTCTGATTCAATCCTGACAATTTGTGGACTTGAGATCAAATTTTTGTCATCATCTGATGTCATTTTTTGTGAAAATTTTGAATTTTCATCAAACAACACATCCCTGGACCTGATCAGCTTCTTTGCTTTGGTATTGTAGAGTCTGTATGCCTTACTCTTATTGCAGTAGCCCAAAAATATGCATTTTACACTTTTTGGCTCAAATTTTGACTGATTTCTGGCCAGTTTTTTGGCATATGCTGTACACCCAAATATTCTTAGATGTTCTGCACTTGGTCTGTATCCATACCATGCTTCAAATGGAGTAGAATCACAAATTATTCTGTTATAACTCCTATTTTTAAGATTTACAGCAGTGGCAACTGATTCCACCCAAAAATCATAGGATAATTTTTGATCATGGATCATAGATCTTGCCATATCAGTAATTGATCTGTTAGCTTGTTCTGCTACTCCATTTTGCTGTGGGGAGTATGGTACAGTAGTCTCTTGCTTTATCCCATGAATTTTGCAGAAGTGGATGAAGAGTTTTGAGGTATATTCTCCACCATTGTCAGAGCATATTTTCTTGATTTTTTCACCAGTTTCTCTCTCCACCATGGCTTTAAACTCCCTGAACTTAGACAGAGCTTCTTCCTTTCTCTGCATGAAGTAGACCCATGTGTATTTTGTATAATCATCAATAAAAGTGATTAAATACTTCATCCTGCCCAAGGATAAATTTTGCATAGGTCCACACAGATCTGAGTGAATTAGATCTAATTTTTTCTTAGTTTTGATTAACCCAGAGCTCTTGAACGGTTGTCTGGCTTGTTTCCCATATATGCAGGCTTCACAGTGCTCCAAATTAGCTGGGGGATCAATTTTCACTCCAGAAATTAGCTGATCTTTGATCATTTTGCGCAAATAATCAAAATTGATGTGCCCAAATCTCCTGTGCCAAAGCATTGGTGTTTCTTCATTTAAGTTACTTATATTGGCTTCCAGATATGATGGAATATAAGTCAACTTGTATAGATTCTGATCTCTGATGCCCAAAGCAATATGAGCACCATTTTGATCAGTGATCCTGCATCCAGAATTGTCAAAACTGAAACTGAGTCCTTCTGCTGTGGCCTTGCTTACAGAGAGTAGGTTCTTGGCTATTTCTGGTACATAGAGTACTTCTTTAAAGGTCAGTGTATGGCTTCCTTCACTGCTTCTAAGGTTTACTTGGATAGTTCCTTCTCCCACTGCATCAAGTGTTCTATTGTCACCCATGAAAACCTTCTTAATTGGAATTTCTTGATATTGGGTAAAAAGTTCTTTTTGGTGTGAAAAGTGTTGAGATGCTCCAGAGTCAATATACCACGTCTGAGAATCCTTGTTTGTGGTCATATTTAGTGCAGATATGAATAGTCTATCTTCAGTTGTTGCAGCATTTCCATATTCAGGCTTCTTTTGCTGATAATCTCTCTTTTTGAAACACCGGTCTGATGTGTGTCCTTTCCTTTTGCAGTAGTTGCAAAATAGGTTGCTGTTGCCTTTGTAGAGTCTTGGGTACCTTCTTTGTTGGTTATCATTGCTTATTAAAGCATTTTCTTCTTCCTTCTTATTAGCGCTTGATTTTCTTAATTCTTCATCCAGGAGCCTTCCATATACGTAATTTAAGGTCAAATCTTCAGTTCTGGACTCTAGGGCTGATACAAGGCCCTGAAACGTGTCTGTCAGGCTATTCAGGATGGTAACTATCACATCCTCATCAGTAGTTGGTACGCCCACTGATTCCATCTCATCTACCAGCAGGGTAATTCTGTTAATTAGATTTTTCATTTCTTCTCCTGGCAGCATCTTTGTAGTAAAGAATTTTCTTCTCAGATACATTTTCTTGGCAGCTGAACATGACTGGTAGGTGTCTTCTAATGCTTTCCAGGCATTCTTTGCCGTTTTTGCTCTTGAGCATTGAATTAGCAATTTGTCCTTGACATTAAGGCAAATGCAGTTAAAGGCACTTTGTTCTTTCTTCTGGTACTTTAAGGCTTTCTCCCCCACATTTTTAGGAGGGCATTCTTCTCCCATGACAATATCCCAAAGGCCTCTTTCTTGTAGCAGCATCTTCATCTTCACCTTCCACACTTGGTAGTTAGATCCATCCACTTTTCAGCAGAGGGAAAAATTCCAGTAATAGCAGTAGTGGACATTGCAGAGAGTGACAGCTCGGGGCTCATAACCTGTTGTAAGAGTCTTGGAGATATTGGAAGTGATTGGGAGAACAAGTAGATTATGTGGTTTTCACTTAATAATTTATTGAATGTAAAAGTAGTATTTATACTTTTACCTGGTCTTGGCATTACAAACACGTGGAATAGGTTAAGGAAGGTCCCAAGAACATGTGTGCAAAGTTTGGGGCTGTTTGGACAACTTTGAGAATTTTCATGTTCTGGGCAAATATTCTAAGTAAATCCCAACAAGGAATTTGGTCAGTATTCTCTAGGATTTGAGGGTACTGATCTAAGTGACTAAGTTAGGTGAATATTTAGGTGGAAATACAAATTTTTACAACACAAGGCTCTGTGCTTGGTCCTATACTGTTTGCCATCTTCCTGAATGATTTCCCAAGACCCTCAGCTGACTGCCTGGTTACTCTCTTTGCTGATGACATCAGAATATCCTCCTCCAATGTGCAACAAGACTCCCAGACCATCCACCAGTATCTGCAGAAGAATAATCTCCAGCTTTCCATTGCAAAGACAGTACCTTTGGGCTCTCCCATCAACTTGGAGAACTCCACTCTACCTGCTCAGGTTTCTGCTACATATCTTGGCTTTCCTTTCCTTCCTACTGGACTAGACTCTGGAGCACACCTGAAGAAGAGAATCCTCCTGGCAAGACAGGCACTCCACAAGCTACTGGCTGTTACTCCTCCTACAACTTCAGCTCCCAGCTGTCTCCTTCTACTCAAGCAGTGTGTCTTCCCTGTCCTGGAATTTGGCTTACCACTTCTCTCTCTTACTTCTAGAGACTGCACTAAGCTTGACAAGTTTGCAGTATGGTGCATTACCTCCCTGGTGCCTCATTTGCCTCAATGCCCCTACAGACATGCTATTCTTGGTGCTTTTGGGTTTATGCCCTATAAGATCAGACTTCTCTACCTTAGAACCAGATTATACCTCAGACTTCACCACTGCAACAACCCACTGATTAAGACCTGGTAGAGAACACACCACACTACACCTGACTCCTGCTGGAGAACTATACTTGGAGATCCTGAAGTCAAGGAGTTTGCTCAATTTATTCTGCAGTCAGAAAAACCCAAGCTGGCCTACCTGAAGTACTTGACAGACCTCTGGCAGCAATATCTGCAGCAGCACACTCCCTTTATGATGAATATCAATCCTTATCACATTCCCCTCATTAATGTTGTTCACAAGTCATTCTTACCTCTCTTGCTACCCCCCTTCCCACTGAACAGTGTCTTGAGCACTGAAGAACTATCATCACTTCTTATTAACTTACCTACAAATTCCCCTCAGCTACACACTCTTGTACCAAAGCTACAACAGTAGTGCTGGCTTCTTTGTTTCAACTGAAATAAAGATTTCACCTGTTGGTGACTGTCTCCCCCCTAACCCTGCCCCCCCCCAAGACTCTTATTTTACATAGGGGGCAGTGTGATCAAGAAGGCGATTTGAAGTATTTGTGATTGTGATTTTTCACCACCAGATGAATAGAGCTGAAACAAGATACTTGCACTTCAGTGTGAGCTTTAAAAAGCATATCATCAAAATGCTCAGAGGAAGTCCATAGGAAGTTATGTGCAAAATATGGTATCTTTTGGGCGAGTGAGAAAAATCTGATAAATTTCAGTTTTTTTGTTATTTCCAAGAATCAGTGAATACGATGTGAAATTTTTTCCCAATAGATGAGCATTGATCTCATAGGCAAGAAAGTACTTTAAGCTTTATGAACAATTAGGTTCCAAGCTGATTACTCGTAATACAATTCACAATACTTCAAGATCTGATGGAATCTGAGTTATGCAGTGCCAAAAGCACGGTTATTTGCTATACTGTCTTGCTAGAGCTATATTTATTGGCCTGGATTTATAGGTATCAGCAAGTGACTGTTTTCAGCATAATGAGCTTATGGCGAATTCATACAACACAGCATACTACTACTGCGTAAGCTCTGAAATGATCATCGAGAATGAGGATGGTAACTTTATATCCATTGGTCATAAGGGTGAAACGAGTATAGAATATTAGTAGAAAGATAATGCATCAGAGGCGAATACCTAGGATGTATATAGTAGTTCATCAATTGATCTTTTTGATGGCACTCCTCTCTCTCTTGACCAATTGTGATTTAACTGAACCCAATGCTATCAGGCCAAATATCGCAAATGTGCCAAAGAAGTATACATGGCTCCAAGCAACCAGAGTTTCCCTCATCAGCAGCAACTCCAATGGGACGACAGCGTAGTGTAAAGCGGAAGTAGTTAAGAACCAGGTGAAAAGCTTGTGAGCTTGACGGCACAGTGCAGCTTTGGTGGATCTACTATTGGAGACGTACATCCATTGAACATATGGAGCAAGAAGCTGAGCACCGATGCGCTCGCCTATGACATCTATGAATTCAGTGGCAAAACAAAGGAAATACCCAGCATGTACCCCATGCCAAATTGCTAGAAAAAGAAGAGTAAAGAAGGTTGAAAGATTTTTGTTTCCCATAAATTTCAGGCGCTTAAAAACATATAACTTGCTCCAGATACTTGTATTCATATTGAACGACTCGATTATTTGTGTAAGCGAGGTGGCTGTCTCATATTTGTAGATGTCCACATTAGCCAAGCAGTCCCAGCGTGGGTTGCCTGCCTCGTCGTAGCCGTTAAATGATATTCCGCATAGCACTCCAGTACCCTCATTTAAAGTCCAGACCCCTAAATATTTGTTCATCACAAACTTCCCTGCTATCCACATGTAAATGAACTTGTCTAGAAATGGCAGCTGTGCATATTTCGTGGTGGTGGTGAATAGCATTGGATAGTGCGAGCCGATTAGCTGTTGCAGAGCCAGATAAAATACGCCGACTCCTATGCAACGAAGTGTGCGAGTATATGCTCCATCCGGTAGAGAGTGGTTATCTTTCGGTTGGGGCTGAAGGTTGAGAAACCGTTTATAGAGTGAGAAAGAGAACTGGGGGCCGATCAAGAATGCACCAAAGAAATAGGAATATCCCAAAACTTCTAAATAAGGAGGAAGAGTAGGCAATGCAGCATCAATGAACGAGGCTGGAGTGTTGGATGGCTGTTTGACTGTTGGACTTCTGGGTGTAGAGTCAGGCTCCTTATCCTTGGGGGGGTTTTGCTCCACCTTGCTTGTACTTTCATGACGACCATCGTAGAAATCCCAAGATAGACCAATCATCCTGAGACAAAGTATGCATTGCGGCATAGTCCAAGTGATATCATAAGTTTCCAATGAGTTTGAATAGTAACCTCCCAGTAGGTATATCATATTAAACAAAAAACAAATCGCCACTGCCAGAGCTCTCTGCTTTTCGAGCAGCTTACATGCCGTCCAAGTAAAGGTAACTGTGATTAAAGAATGGATGATATCCTTGCCAGAGAAAAATAGAGAGAGCGCTAAACCAGTTGTAATAACGTACAAATTACGCTGCACTTCACCTTTCGCCTCCGTTGGGTTGAGGTAAAATGTGCGGTAAACGAGCGCCACTGGATAGGCCAGGATTATGGTTCCAAGTAGCTTGAAAGTAGATAGAGGGATTCCTAACGAGGCGCTTAGTGCATCCATGATCGGTACTAGTATACAAGGCGTAGGGTGCTGGACACGGATGGAGAAGGATCTTTATAAAGGAAAATCGGAGTGTACTTTGGTGACAACCAGCCAGATGAAAGATAAACATGGCATTCTATGCGCTACATCAACTGATTCGTCAAAATCATCAATGGTTCCAAAGGCTTGCACAGCAACGTAGTATACCTCAATTGGGTTGCTTATAGAGGGGAAATACATGGCATTTCGTAAACCTTAGTTGACGACGAATCAATATCTTCAGAATGCTGTAAATAGATATATTAGATTGAAGCATTTACATTGGCTTGAGGGTGCAAAGTGCATCAGTTCTGTTGACGACACCCTCACACTACTGGATGCCTGTGTAAACCAGTGCTTACCAATGACCGATCACAGCTTTGGGATATTATGTGTTTGAAGTGTCTTGGATCCCTAGTACTCGGCAATACATTAGGATTCATTGAAATCAACCAGATGCCAACTACGCTGAGCATCAGGAATTTTGAGACATACCGGCCGAGACCTTGCTATCCATATTACTACACTTCATGAGTCGATATCAAGACGCCATAAGGGATTCATGCTTAATTTCAGATGCTTCAGTTTTCCAAGTTCTTACACATAGATTGGCTTAAAACGGGCTTATCGATTTGTAGTATCGTAATGGTAATCGCCACTAAGCTACGATTTATCCCAGTTTTAGCAACACAGAAGCAGGATTGTAAACGTAATAATCTAGCACTTGAACTTTCCTCTGGTTCGAGATGATTTGTGAAAACATTATCCAAGTCTTATGCAAGTAGCAAGCACTGTAGCCTCCATTGATTTACATGTACTCTGCTTTTCGATTCTATACATATGTCTGGGCACCAAAATTTGCCTATGCTTCTACTCCCGTTAAGATTAATTATTTGTGGAAGAGCTGCTCCTTTACAGCTTGGGGAATCGATCAATCCTTAGCCTGGTTATATTGCTTGGAAAATATTCTGATTTTCTTATCCAAATTCTCATCTAGATGATTTTTTTTACGATCGAAGCCAGACCCGTACAAATCGTTTGTCCACACTACCCACAAGAGCCTGTATTTCCGCCTTAACAGAGGATACAACGAAAAGATGCCTTTAATTATTATAAGCGGAATACCATCTAGTGGTAAAACAACTCGTGCTTTAGAGATAAAAAGGTTTTTAGAAGAGAAATGTCAACAAGAAAAAAAGAACTTTCGTATACATTTGATCAATGACGAGACCTTGCATGTAAGTAAAGAAGCTTATAGAGGTAAGTGTTTAGCGTTGATTAATACATGAAGGAGCCAAACCGTTAAACATGGATTCTCAACTAGCTGCTGCTGAAGAGAAGAAAGCTCGGGGAGCTTTAATTTCGGCCATCGAGCGTTCCCTAACCAAAGATGACATTGTTATAGCCGATGCGATGAACTATATCAAAGGCTTCCGTTATCAAATGTACTGTGTGGCCAGAGCTATGGGTACTCCACATTGTGTGGTATGCAACAACTTCGTAGATTCATACTCTTCATGCATTCTTACCTTTTCTGGCTCTTGATCTGTATATACAGGTACATTGCGGTGTTCCAATAGACAAAGCAAAGCAATGGAATAGTGAGCGTTCGGATGGATACGATCCACAAATGTAGTTGTGTTATGTCATGTTTTCTGAAGTTTGTTATTAACTTATTACATCAATAGCTTTGATGAACTTGTAACCAGATATGAAGAGCCTGAAGCCAAAAACAAATGGGATTCTCCTTTATTCACTGTACTCTGGGAAGATGCGACCGTACCTGCTGAGGATATTTGGAGTGCAATTGTGTTAAAAAAGGCCCCTCCTCCAAATCTTTCTACAGTGTCGGTAAGTAAAATCTAGATGGAGCATTCAATATGACTTTGCGAATCTCGCATGTCGGCTAATGGCATCGACTATACTTAGAAACCTGTAACGGAGACCAATTATTTATATGAGCTTGACAAAGTAACCCAAGAAATAGTGAATGCGGTTCTTGAGGAGCAGAAGAATAACCTGGGTTCCTATGCAGTATCCATTTCAAATTCTTCGATCAAGGTCCAATTGCCTGCTCGTTCCATTACGCTGGCAGAGCTTCGACGACTTCGTAGGCAATTCATCAACATTAACAAGATGCACACCATTTTGGACATCTCTAGAATTGCTGAATTATTCGTTCAATACTTGAATACCAACTTTGCTTAATGATAATATAAAGCAGCTTACCTCTATTTGTTGACACAACTCTTGCCTGGAGCCCAATACTATGAAGTATCTTCCTTACTATAAACCGTGCATTGGTTGGTGATTCATCTGACTGTATGTATTCTCGACCGAGCACCAGATAGATGGCTTAGCAATAGATGGACACTGATGTAGCAGGAATTCTAATTAAATCATAGTTACGACTTTAATATCGATAGGGTCCTGACAAGGAGATAGAAGAATACAGGGGATATATGTAGTGATACCATGTAATTGATTTGCATCTAGAGATGGCATGGTAGGGTTACGTTTTTTTTAATCCTGAGGCAGTGGCTGGTCTCCATTACCAAAAGACTTTGGATCAAGGCAAACAGCACCATTGTTTAGGGTCAAAACGATGCAATCTCTAGGGTTTTGCATAGGCCTGTTCATGAATGGCATTCCATTCCAAGGCATATCGTGTGGTTCTGGAACTCCATTATCTAAAAATTGCTGGCCTCTATTTGGCTCATTTTCCCTAAATCTACTTGGCTGCCTGTCAAATGTGCCTCTGAACCCAATATTATCCCCCCTATCTCTGTTGATATCCGCAAAGGCGCCACGATTTGGCCGGCCAATCCTACCTCTCTGAGGCAAAGGTAGACGATTTCGGTCAACTGGGAAGTCGTCTATCTCGTCGTTATTCGGAAGACGCTGAAACTCACCCCTTACGCTAGCTAATCTCCCGTCCTCCATTTCTTCTTCTTCAGCCTCGCGCCTTCTACTGAATCTTTCATTTTCCTCGAATTCTTCATTGATACGTGAATTGTCATCCATGGTATCCATTTCTTGCATAAATTCATTGTCAACGCGCTGCGCTACTACAAGTAACGATAAGCAGAGTGCAAAGAACGAGAAAATAATGAATCGAAGCATCAGACACTTTCAGTTATATGAAAAATGATTGAGAGGTTCTCTTTTAGAAAGGTTACCACTGCAATGGTTCTCGTACTTATATGACTTGCAAATACGCTTATCCACACTCTTGGAAGCACGCGAGACGTGCATACATCAATCACCGCATATAGCTGCATATGCGTGGATAGATCTCACGCTAAAGCTACCTCACTTTGCATAGACCCTCTAGCCTTTTGCTTCTCGCAAGCGGCCCGAGTCTGAAGTATGACATCCAACTTGGTCCATAGCATATGGCCACTGTCCTAGCTTGGGTTAATCAAGGATTTGACAGAATCTAAGATCATGCAGTTTATTCCCAATACTTGAATATATATTTCCCAATTAGGCAGGTGAAATAAAATAGAATTACATGGGGTTAGCATGCTCATCGCCAGGTGGATATCATTCGTGGTCAAGGTATTTATTCTTTTTCTCTGGTATCGGAAGATGGACTTAAGTTGGCACCGAATAACTTTGGATCTAGGCATGCTGGCCCTTGTCCTAAGTTTAAGACAATGCAGTTCTGTGGATTGACGATCGGCGTATTCACAAACTCAATATTAGTGGAAGATATCGTGGGTTCAGTAACGATGTCAGAAGACGAGGTGTCTGTGGGGAGGACGGATGTAGGAGAAGAGGCTGAAGAGGAGTTATCATTGACTTCTATATCACTGGTGGGTTGTGGGGGAACTGAGGTTTGGTCTACTTGATCTGTCTGGTTTACTTGGGCATCGATAGGCTGCGTTGGATCTTCATTAGCATCAGCATCAGGGCTTTCCTGTTCAGATGGCTCAGGTACAGCATTATCAGTATCAATCCTATGGATTCTACCAAATCTCGTAAGATGTGTTTGCTGCAAGCCATCATCCTCCTTTTCGGTTTCCTCAGCACTCAAATGTGCACCGATGGAACCACGTGATGCGCTCATATCTGATATAGATTCCGTAGCATTCTCATCCCAAACTGGACTCCGCCCATCGTTCTCGGCATTTTGGGCCATGGTTGTAAAAAAAATGGTTAGGAAGAGTAACGAGCTAAACAGCAATTTCATCTTATTGAAGAAAGAGTTATATGATACGTATTGATGCTGCCTCCTGTGTCGCTTTTATATTTTCCGGGTAGTGGAAAAAGTAGCTTACTCCATGGCTCAATCATCAACTCTGCATCTAGCATGTTTGCTGATATAGTCCCTAACGCATATCACGTACCTCCATATTTCGATTGTTCGCCGTATTAAAACAGGCATGACTAATGTGTTTAGGGAATTGCTTTTGAATACCTGGAACTTTCCTAGATTCGTGTAGAAGCATAGACGGGTTGATGATAATTGTCTTTGTTACTTGGTCATTGAGTGATAGCATATTGTAACGCCATCTTATCAACCGATTTGGCTTGGTATGGGGCTAACGATGACTCAGAGATGTGGTAGAGATAGAGTGAACCTATATCAAACAGATGCCATGCATGCAAGATAACGTCTGCAGGTCTGGCTCGTAAGAGTGTGAAACCCTAGGTATCAACCTTGTTTATAGCAAATGGCTTCTCCTTACAGAAGATTGGTATGCTCCCCATTTGTCGGGCATGAGTTTAAGCTTTGTTTGGATGTGCATACTATGACGCTGAATAGGATCAACACACGTGGATCGATAGAAGATTTGGTACATGTGGAACATAAAGACCATGCGGGCTAATCAATCAAACCATCCCAATCTTACGAATTCGGTGGTTAGGGTTGCATAGCCATAACGGACAAGAATCAATGCAACTTGCGGTCTACCTCCACTACTAGGAAAATTGGCTTCAACCCCAACCTATCTTCCGTGATAGCAATCTCAACAGGAATAATAGTCCAGTGGTGAACTGACTCTACAACTCTACACCTATGTCTGATAGGCTGCCACTAATCACTGCTGACGCCCGTACCTTGCTGCCAGCTAATTGGAAGACCTGGAAGCTCTGCAGATGCCACCGACATTGTCCACCATTCATTACATCAACCATTATTGCTCTAACATTTATTTGTTTGTTTGCCTTCAGTTGCTCTGGTGGATCTTCCTCCTTGTTCGTGATAGTTATGCGATGTTTATTGATAGTTGACTCCGCCTGCCCAGTGTGGCTCATGGTTTGTCAGAGGTCGACTCCAGCCCTGATATACCATGCCTCAAAGATGTCAGACCCCGTGTATATGGTCTAGAGCCTCGCATTTGACTTCAACTGCAGTGTCTGGTTGTTGGACATGCTTCACGCACACCTCGGAAGTCATTACTCAACAGATGATTCAGCTTCTGTGGTAGCTATCATTCAACTCTGTTTCGTCAGATCTTGTCGAGTTGAAGCCTTATCTAATCACGCCGATATCATCCGCTTCCATTGGCTGACAAAGGTATGCTCAATTTTTATGTTTTAGCAGTCCTTCAATAATGCTCATTTCAGGAAGCTCTTGGATGATCCCTGGAGGCTGATGAAATGCTGTTTGGTTTGCACTGCCCACCAAGAGTAAATTGTACATGGGATTGGCGGATTGCGCCAGGACCCTTGCGCTGCCATTTGCAGCTTCGTCCATACCTGGTGCGAACTCCTTTACTGTGTGAGTATTGCTCATACTGTAATTAGGTGCCATCATTTACCACTGCGCTAGTAGCCCCTGATTTCAATGAGGTTTCCCTTGTGGAACTCCTATCACAGTGTAAATCAAAACAACCTAAATGTATTGGCCATATGTGCAATTGAAGCGCAGTACCGCAGCCTTTGGGGTTGATTGGAATAGTATATTCCTGTACCAAATGTATTAGTAGGCGAGCCATTGCAACGAAAAATCACGTCTTGGGCTGCTCCATGACAAGGTGATATAACTAAAACGGTAGCACTGTCGGCATGATCAAATGATATACCAGGGAAATCAGTCGTGAACCACGGCCTGATCATGACTATATTTCTCCTCAGGATCACGTTCCCAGTACAAGTCACATGAATTGTTATGCCCTTCGGATCATAGGACTGCCTATTCCCTAATATGAAAGACTATGAAACATATACCCTTTAGACCGCTAATAATATGAATATGCTGAAGCAGTCAGCGCCACGCCACTGTACAGATCGCTTTTAAAGATTTTCCTGCTTTCATAATAAAGCAATTTTTGTTCTTTTAAACCACTATCTTGTATACAGTCTACTTTATTTTCTACTGGTCTCTTTTGAACTTTTGGATACCTTATTACCTGGCCTCGTTTCTAGTTTTATTGTGCTGTATTTCTTCTTATTGTTAGTCCCCACTATTTTATATTGTTGAGGTAAACCTATTGTGACGCCTGCTCCACTATTATCCTTGCAAACCTGACGCTTCTTCGCACATCCCTTCTCCTCTACTATTAATTGTGAATATCTTGTTCAATTCCAATGGAAGCTGTGGGACCCTACGAAATCTTACAAGAGATTGGTAGAGGCTCGTTTGCCACTGTATATAAAGGAAGGCACAAGGTACAGTGAGAGTGCTCTGTAATTCAGCAGCAACTGATTCAAGCAAAAGCAGTAAGATTGTGTTGGTACTAACTAGGCAATGCTCTATCATAGAAAACAGGCAAATATGTTGCCATCAAGTCAGTCCTGCGCTCTAAATTGACGCGAAAATTGCTGGAAAGTTTGGAATCAGAAATATCTATCCTTAAAGGAATAAAGCATTCGAATATTGTTGGTCTGGTCGACTGTGTGGTATGTATGGCCACCAGAAAATTTCAGGGATAACTATTGATCTTGGGATCTACTTCATTGCCAAGTAGAAATCGGAGAGCCATATCCACCTGGTGATGGAATATTGCTCAATGGGAGACTTGTCTACTCTTATCAAAAGGCGTAGAGAAATCCCTGAGGCGGAAGGTCCAGCTGGCGGGCTCGACGAGTATATTGTCAAGCACTTCTTGAAGCAGCTGGGTTTGTATTGACTGTTGTATTTGCGCTAGGCATTTTGCTGACGGTACTATTCTAGCGTCCGCGTTGCAATTCCTTAGATCCAGGAATTTAATTCATCGGGACATTAAACCACAGGTTAGTCACAGTAAGGCCAATCACCACGATTTCAATCACATTAAAATCAGCGTTCACTAGAACCTTCTCCTGGTGCCTCATCCTCAACAACATAAGAAATTAATCGATCTAGAGCATTTGCCCATCTTGAAGATTGCTGATTTTGGATTTGCCAGATCACTTCCAGCACATACCCTGGCAGATACTCTATGTGGCTCCCCCCTCTATATGGGGCCAGAGATTTTAAGGTACGAGAAATATGACGCAAAAGCCGATCTATGGAGCGTTGGTGCTGTACTGTATGAATTGGTGGTCGGCAAACCTCCGTTTCGAGCACAAAACCATGTCGAATTGCTCAAAAGAATCGAAAAGTGCAACGACCATATCAAATTTCCCGGAGAGGTCTCGGATTCGAGGGTTCGGAGACGGGATTCTGATGACAACACAGCATCTATACCATACTCCGATTCAAGCCAACGAAAGACCACACTTGTCAGTGAAGAGCTGAAAGATCTGATTCGCCACCTACTAAAGAGAAATCCAGCTGAGCGGCTGTCTTTTGAGGATTTCTTTGCACATCCGTGTATCATTGGAATGTCCAGGAGCTCCGAGCAAAATGTTGAGATTGGAAACGGTTTGTTCATTTTCCAGCCGCAAAATGTATGGCTATTATATTTATCATTTTGGCATACATGGGTCAGTGGGGATTGCAAAATATCTTTGCAACACTCGTCGTTCCGCCAGTTTCGATCTACCGAACAGTAGATATGCACCGCTTGGCTATGCGCTCCGTAGGCCATCATACGAGATATCTACGGAAAGGTACCTTTCTATCTTGATATATTCATTAGTTCATTCAACAAACCAAGTACAGAATTCAAAGGCCGTTTTCCCTTGGCCTAATGGGGTCAAAGCCCAGATCATACGACCCTCGAATGGATTTCAAGTCAAACCGGAACGCCACTGCAGATCAACGAAATCCATCGCTCCACGATGAGCCAGCATCTCCATCAAGCTCTCTATTATTGAATCCCACAACTGTTAACATTAAGCTCAAGACACCCAGAGCTCGAGCTAATAAGACGGAAAATAATAGAGACAAAGATCAAACCACAATCTCGAACAAGACGGAAGACGAAATTCTCTTTGAAAGGGAGTACGTAGTGATAGAAAAGCGAGCTGTAGAAGTGAATGCTCTGGCTGATGGTAAGTTAATTGAGTATGTGTCTCCCAGGATTCCGTTAACATTACTCTTTTAGAGCTGGCTGCGTCTCCCAGACTTACCAACCAGACGGTACGAAACCCGGCATCCTCATCTTCTACAACAATCCCACCCCCTTTCCGAAAACCCGAAGGCACTGCTCTCTATTACCTTGCAAGGGCCGAGTCGACTCCAACCATCAACAAAATGGAATATGATAGCCCCACCACAGCGCTCGGCTCTCGAGATCGTGGTGCCCCCCCTACTACCGGGTGGGCCAGCGGAGCAACACCATCTGCTCTGGCCAAGGCAATTTCCACAGCTTCGGCTCGACTCCTCGGTCGTACAGGTAGCCATTCACCACCACACCGTGATCTATCGTTCTCCAAGGGTGACCAACGTAACTCAGAAGCTAGCAAAGAAGAGGTAAATTAAGCTATACTGTATGGAAATCCCATCAATACCCGGTCCCTAAACACGTTACGAATACAAAGGACCTGATTATCAGTGGAATTGAGAGCTCGGCTTACAAAGCGCATGCAATATTTCATTTGGCCAATCTGAAATTTCTAGAATTAACCCCACCCCATCCGGAGTCCACCAAAGATAGTGAAACCCCTTTAAGCGAAGAGGAAGTGGAGAAAATAGGTGGCGAAGCGTTCGCTCTGTACCTCAAAACCCTCTCGCTTCTACAAGCCGGCCTTGATGCCGCCAAAAAATACTGGGACAACGTAGATCGCAACCATACTGGAGTCAAGACAACATCATCTAGATTAAATGATGGTACTCTTCCAGACCAGCTTACCTTTGTAAACAATGCTACTAAACACGGATTGAACTTTTCAGCTGTCCAGTGGATGCGGGATAAATTCAACGAAAGTCTTGAGAAAGCAGAGTTTATAAAACTGAAAGTTACCATAGACGAGGAACACAGTATTTGCGTTGAAAAACTTATGTATGACTATGCTTTGGAGACGGTAATTCGAACTCAGCCTTTAAGTTTTTAACACTACATTCTGATTGTGCCTTTTTGGTGAGTAGAGCCGAGCAGCTGCAGTTGATGAGCTTGTAGGAGAAAATCTGACGGATTGCGAGCGATCGTATCAGACTGCAATTTGGATACTGTCGGCATTATTAACTGTGGACGAGGATAATGCCATGGATGAGGAAGATCGTCGAACCATCACCAAATGTAGCCATTTCCCATATATGACCATTCTATCTACATCTCAACTAACATGTTTTCTAGTCATTGGCTTCATATCTAACAGACTCTCATCGCTTCGTCGTAAGATGAGCAATGCAAACCTGAAGAACTCTACCTCCGCTTGAGTACTTATAGTTGCGCGTTTTTTGGACCATGTATATTTGTCTTATTATTAGTTTTATTCTCAAATGCCTTAGATAATTGCGTAATTTATTACATCATCCTAACCGTTCGTCCAAATCCCTTCCAATTATCAATGACTCAGCGAACTGCATGCTTTACATGGCATTTCATTGTTACTCTATACCAACATCATTTGCAAGTGGGCACCCCTCGAATAAATGATTTATTATAGCTTACAAGAAGGCAGGTACAACATTATTGGGGCAAAAAATGTGTAATTGTATATATAGGGCAATAATCTTCTACCCTTAGCAGGTCGAAATGATGGCCAACTTCTTTCATTTACGGGGGGACATTTAATAGTTCTCAACACATTGATACCAATCAGTACCACACAACAAAAGGACACGGGCGAGACTATTCGACCTCCAGCTCAGATACCGGAATCTCTGCATCTTCATCAGAATATATATTGCTGGCCTAATAACAAGCAACGATTAACCACGAGCTGAGATACTCAACTACATCACAATTCGATTAGTCCAATACATACCATTTGCCAAACTTGAAGAATATTATCCTCTGCCGCACTGCAGATCGTCCAGGGGTCATTCAGGTTCCAACTGATCTCCGAGATTTTACTTGTGTGGCCTCCGTGAACGAACTACAAACCGAGAGCACCCATTAGATATCTTTCAAATAGCCAAAAAAAATCGGTAACCGACCAGAAGTTCCGGAGGTCCATCCTCTATGTCCGAGGTGTTTTGCTCATCCCCGATCTTGCTAAGATCCCAGATATTCACCCTTCTGTCGCCACTTGTAGATGCCAATATTGTTTCGTGGTGAGGAGACCAGGCAACTTGAAGTACCTCATCTTGATGTGAATGGCATACATGAAGGTGCTGCTTCAAATTCCTCATGTCCCACAGAGCCACAGTCTATCAGTAGGATATAAATTCTTAGTCTCAGTTGAGTAACTCATCAGTGCGTTGTGAATAACCTTGTCTCCAGATCCAGTAGCAAGAACAAACTCGCTTGCAGGATTGAATGCCACCGAATAAACCTCTGCTTTATGAGCTTTGACATCTTGAGCCGGCTTGTCAGATGTGGAACGAATATCCCAGCTGTATAATCGAATAATTTAGCAAGTCGAATGACGACTGGAACCATCTAAAGATTTTACATGAGAAGTCTTCCATCATCACCAACTGAAGCAAATGTTCCGTCATGTTGACTATGCCAGGCTATATCCTACAACTGGGTTAGTGAAAAGCTACCTGATACATCATTGTAATAAGCAACCTATACCTCTACAATAGAGCTGTGGCCTCTGAAGACTCTAAGAGGGTCCATCGTACGTTGATCACGAGTGATAGCGGAGATATCCCAATAGCACACAGTACTATCATAGGAGGCACTCAGCAAATGACCGGCAAGATTGTTACTCCAAGAAAGCCCATATCTAACAGCTGAAAGTTTAGTGACCTGTTGGTTAATGGTCCGGAACGAATTGATTCTCGCCTACCCTTCTTGTGTGTGCCCTTGGAGTTTTATTTCTGGATTACATACCCCATCTACAGCAGGTTGTGACGGGTACTTCGTTCTATCAAACACATAAACCGGACCGGCCACAGTTTTTGTAGCAATGACGTCCGGATTTTGTGGCATATATCTAATTCTATTCACTTCGCCGTCATGGTTAATCTTCTGTACAATACTCACTCTGCATTCGTTTCCACCATAGCCGCCGATCTCTAATGTATTGCAAAAGCAAGTTTTCAGTACTAGAAGTTGGAACTTCCATTGCTACACCGTTACCTCCTTTATCATTGTCATACTTCCGAGTATCTATTTCAACATTATCATCCGGAATCTGAATTTGCGCAATCTGAAGGTAATTCTGTTCCGTATCGGATGTATGTGTGCCAAGGAGCACACGATGTATACTGTATTCCTTTCCCTCAGGTCTTGAACGGGTAAGAAAGGTAAATTATGGTTTCACTTGTCATTGGTATTGTCCAGATGTTACCTCTCCACATCGGGCAGCCATTGGCAAGTCAGAGTGGGCCATTCCAAAGCATGCGTAACTACCAGATCATACAAGAAAGGAGAATTTTTTTTCCAGATCTTATACTCTTCGTTGATTATTGACTCATCGATGGCAGGCTTGTCGGGAATCTGAGCTAAAGCCAATTGTTCAAAATTAATTTCCATCGATAATGAAATTTACAATCAGCCTTGCTGAATGGAAATACCAGATTCAGGTTCAAACGGAGTAGGCATGGCTGACGATCCCTTTGTTATGTTGATATATAGACAAGACCGTCCCCAAGGCTAAGAAAAATATAAGCACTACACTGCTTGATTTTTCTTGGCTATCATCAAACAACAAACCATACAATGAATCAATTGGAGATTTTTCAAACCCGAATTCCGCCTGTAGTTGCTATTGAGTCATTGAATTTTGGATTGGTGCCTCCTATGCCGGATTGCATGAATTTAAGCAACTAGAGTGTAAAACCACGCTTAAAATATCTGCTTGATACAATTCATTAATATACTAGTGAATGAGCAGAATCACTTTACATGGTGGAAGCTAGGCTCCAATTTCTACTAATTTGAGATATGAATTGAAGGGTTGATTGTGCAGAAAAAGTAGTGACGTGTAACTATAAACCATCTAGATTCATTAATCAAAGTGATCACACTATTGTTTACCATCATAGTCAATGGAGTCTAGAACCATCTCTAAAAGGTAAAGACCACATGTCTAATTAGGTCATTGTTGAGTTGTCGAAACCACACATGAGAATGGATGGCTCTCTGCTATTCATCGAATGCACATCACATGCCTCTAGTTCACCGATATTAACATCATACTCAGTTTGACAGTTGGCAGTCATTCGTCTTATTCGATAACCATCGATGAAGATTTTGCAAGAATGATATCATTGACTCCTCAATCCATACACCAAACAAAGGAAGGCTGAGTTTCTCAGCTTCGTTATTGATACGTTGCCTGTGTTGAATCCCAATCAAAGTATGATTCATATGACCTGCACTTGAAATACAATTCACGCTCAACCTTTGCGTCCCATACGGTACTGCCGCTTGAAGATCATTACTTGAATGGCAATATCTGGGGCACATGAGCCATAGTAGTTCACCAATGCTACCTATAAGGACCAATTTAGGCAATGAACGCTAGATCCTGTGAATTTTGTATATATACATCTATAAATTGTTTGAGACGCCTATTTTTAATGCGCGATTGATGTCACATTTGACTGAGGGTAACCAACACTATGGAATTTTAAGAGCCTACAGGGAAATGATTGTTCTAGTTAGATGTAATGTCTACTGGTTACGAGCCTTGGTTTCATATGGACTAAAGCGATGCCGCTCTTGACATAAATGGACCCTGGAAGGTGTGAACTTAGCCAATGCTATAATGTTACACCCCCAACACTTGATTCAAGACGAATTTAGCCTTGATGATTTCATTTCGTTCTCCAGGTGATAGCATCCATAGTGTAGCAACCACGCTTGACCTTGAGCCATAAAAATAGGCTTGAAATGTGTATCAGCTTACCTGTGTGCAAATACTTGGTAGCAAACATAAATATATAAATGCCTTATCTTCATCATTAAATAGACGTCATCATGCATACAGGAGGATAGGAAAAACAACTCAAGGAGCATCGAAACATTAACATTGGTATTGCGTCTAATTAACATATTTGCCGCACATCAGATCATGCTTATTCTGTGTTCCGTATTGGATTACCGATACGCATGCACTCACTAATTCTGATACATATGTTCAATCAACACATCGATACACATCTTGGGGTGCTGAATACCATGCAAGGAATTAATGTCTCGGAAATTTCGAATTGCCCGTTCGTGGAATGAGGTAGCATCATGCAATACACAGTGAAGCCTGTATCTATAAATAACATTAGGTAATGGCTGGATATGTAACCATAAATGAAGATTGGTTTCATTCTGATATATAGTGAATTACAAAATTTAAAGTTCGCGATTGGTGTGATCTTCATCCCTTGCAGGGGCATTCAGGTTTCTTTGATTCTTCACAATAAACCCTATTGCGGCTAATCAAAATCCAAGACCTTATCGCCAGATACTTATGAGTAATTAATGGATTCATATTATAATTTCGCATGTTGGGTCCCAGACACCATCCAACAGCCATTGGGAGGTTTAACAATCATTCATGTTGATGGATAGCCAATTAGGTTGACTGATGTTATACTGATTTGGTGATTTCGAGTGTACCTATCAATACAAACTACTCCACCTTCCCAAATATATAAGTACCCATCGGCTGAGCGAGTATGAAACACTACATAATCGCAACTCATTGTCCCTACCAGCACCAGGTTTGATATACGAATTTTCGGCCTGCTTCTGCATATCAAAGAGTTTCAACCAAACTTCCTGGCTCATTCCCCATCTCCACGCTTCGTTTCATCAACCTTTATTTATTTCGCCTACGATCTACAACTCAAACTTCATAACTTTCGGCCTGCAGCTGCCCGCGTTTACCATTTACTAGTATAAAAGCTACTTTCGCCCACCTCTCCGCCCTGTTATCTCCGTTGATTTGTTTACCATCAGGTCGATCGCAATCTCCTATCCACATAATAAACCTCAGGTCAACCACAATGCTGCGTCACTTGTCCATACATCTCCCCTCCTTCCATGGAATGCCGAGTATAGAAAGGCCACCGCTATGTCGCTCGAAAACTCTCTCGGAGGAGAAATTCACTACCACCCATCAAAGTGTTGAAAAGTCGCCTAGAAGCTCTCGAAAACTCTTCCGCAACCTCCGACATAAGCTTGCTCACTCCCGTTCTACTTCTACCAATTTGCCAGTCTCACCGATCATATGCAATCAAGAAGAATCAAGTTCTCCCGAAGACCAAAAGTGTACAGATGATAATGATTACGTATACAAAGCACCCTGCGAACGTTTCCCATGTCGTGATCAGAAAAAATACTTAGTTAATGATAATATTAGAAAGCTTTCGGTAAGATTATCATTGATTTCACGACAGCATGTCAGGTCTAACCAGTACACCCATATGTAGACTGAGCTATCCTTAATCGAATTTGGTGTGCGTTTGGTTGATTGCTTTCCAGTGGTTTTCAAGACCGTACCCTCTCGCCAACTAGCCGAAAAAGAAATCGAAGTCCTCCAGCAAGTGAGTCACATCCCACATGTAGTCCACATAGAGGATAGCTACCTTGACGACAAAGGTCAACTTGTAATAGTACTTCCCAAACTAAAAGACCTGGAGATTGGAAGGCGCAACCTACGCGACATTCAAAGGTTGATCCGAGATTTACTGGAGGTAGGCGAAGTACGGCTGTGATTACCTAAACACAAGCACTCACTAATCGATATATCTAGGCTCTTGAGGGCTTGCACAAAGATGGCATTGTTCATATGGATCTAACACCGGCTAACCTCATGGTAGATCAAGAAGGACACCTAGTTGTCATCGATTTTGGGTTGTGTAGTCGTTGCTCTGGTCAACCCCATGAGCCCTGTGGTACGCCAGGATACATTGCCCCAGAAGTGTACGAAGGGAATGCGGAAGGAACAAAACCAGATATGTATAGTGCAGGAATTTTGTTTGGGGAAATGCTTGAGGCCTACCTTCCAGATTGTCAGCTCAATTACCTTGGTAGTAATTTGGTCAGAGCACAAACTACGGAAATGATTTGTGAATCATTGGAGGAACTGTTGCTCAACCGTGAGCAAAAACTGTATCCAGAGATCATATACCATGCTGCCGACCTATTAAAATCCATGTTAGCCACGGATCCCGAAGCACGGCCCAGCGCAATCGAGACACTCAAACATCCTTTCATCACTGCGTCAGAGGAAGAGTTTGACGGTACGGATTACGATGAATACACTGAGCATCTTAGAATGGTTGAATACAATCGACGCATGTCCGATACCGCATCAGTAGACCTGGCTGCATCATGTGACTCCTATTATGAGCCTTATGATTTCGATTATTATTATTAATATGGTTCCTGTTCAGCTATTCCCCTGTATTCTGTTGCCTCATTCATAAACAACCAACTGTATAGAGTTCACCATAATAGCCGCATATGCTATCCGAATGAATATCCATATTCCAGTTGATGGTATCTTTCGGGAAGTGTTTACCAGTCTAGTGACATGAGGAAAATCAGGAATGTGTACTACTTGGGATTGAAGATCCGAAGGTACCACCGCTGGTTACACAAGATAGATATAATACACATTGATGATTGGCTAATGAAGTTGGCAGATGGATCCACGATACTATAAATGAGAACGAACTCTTAAACGCTGATGTCTGGATGCGCTCCAACGATATGAAAAAAGATACCATCTAGTAGTGAGATTTAAATGTTCAATCCAAAAAAATGTTACATTTAAAAAATCAACGTGGATATATATGCGTGAATGATGGAACCTGGAACACCGATAGGAATCATAGCTGCTCGAGAAGTTATGAGAGTTGCCATTTACTTAAGGCTACCGTTGAAAAACTATCACCCTCCAGCCGTTGTCCACTTTGTAAAGCCAATAGAGTTAATACGTGATTCATCATAGTGGCGATTTGCAATGTTGAGTGACTTGTCTGGTGAAAGTGGAATTCCAGTGATTATGCAAAACTTGAATGATAGTTTACACTGAGATCCCAGCCATTTTATTCGACGCCCTAGTTTCCACAGATGATGGTCACATTATATGTCCGAAAGGGTCCATTGGTGAACAACGGACTGATGGTATTCAGGAAAACTCGGTGGAATATGGAAGGTGGTGTTATCCTGAAGCACCGCATATGCTTGAAAACCGACCTGAAAACGTATCCACCATTCCGTACGCTACACAGAATTTCCAATTCATCGATGATCGAGAAGACGTGCAACTTGCTCCATCTCTACTTTGACAACTTGAGTCATCTTGCCTGGTTATTTCAAGCATTTATGTATCTTTGTTGATACTATTCATCTACTTTTATATATAATTCCCTTTTCCTCACTACTGCGTAGTTGCAACAAATCATCAACAGTACAGACCTATTACTAAAAAAGGAAGGTAGATCAACAATCTAGGGAATTCTCAGGCACAAAGATCATTTCATTGTTATTTACATGCATCGAGAACCAATTCTTGCCAAGGTTTGGGGACTGTTCATTTGCTAGGTTTCAGCATAGCAACCCACCTATAGTTTGTCGAGACAGATCAACATACTGATAATCGACCCCGGCTTCCATATATATTCGAGCTGAACTTGAATCAACCTTAATCCACATTCCGCTGAAGTGCCTCTATCTATCGCGCTTGGTACTGACGCCAACAAACATTATTGACATGCTTCCTACCAACACCCGAGCCTCCAAACGCAGTGGCAAATGGTTCTCATTCTCCACTGCCAGTATTGCAATGAATGTCCTGCTAGGTGCCGGACTCCTTTATGTGGCTGGCGTGTTTGACTCCACGACCGAAGTCCACGAAAACAATCACTTTTTGAAACGTGATGTTGACGAGGTAGACCCACTCGCTTACTCAGGATTAAAACCAAGTTTCACAGTTGTTGTGCTTGGTTCTGAGGGTGGTCCAGTGGAGAGTGACATTAGTGGTTACCTATTCAAGCCTTACGCAGGTTCTTCATCCGATGGCTGGATGGCAGTTGAAGCTGGAACCCTAATGCACGGTATCCAAAAGGGTTACGAACGTGGCGCGTTCCGCCGCATCGCTAACGCCCCTGTATGCACCTATGCTGACCAGGACTGCATTGTGGCAGCTGGTACATTGATGCGTGACCATATCAAAGGCTATATGTTCTCTCATGGCCACTTGGATCATATGAGTGGATTTGTTATTGGTACTGCCGGTGACAAGGGCGGCAAGACGATTTACGGTATCAATGATACTACATCCAGTATCATCAAGTAAGTTTCTCGCATTAGAATTGTTATTCTGTCCGTTATTGACCCGTAATTTTCAACCCTAGCAACGTGTTCAACAACTATGCCTGGCCTAATATGGGTGACCAAGGCAGTTATGCTATTAAGCAATATACTTATCAGACTATTGATAACAGCAAGTACTATCCTTTGCCCAACAACATGTCTACTACAGCATTCCCTGTTACTCATGGAACTGTCGGACCAGCACCACTCAATTCCACTGCTTTCTTCATTCGAAATGATGCCAACGGAGACGAGGCTATTTACTTTGGCGATGTTGGACCAGACTCCATTGGTCCCCTACCTCGCATTATTGATGTGTGGAAGCATGCCGCTCCTCTTGTTCGCAGCAAAAAACTACGTGCTATCTTCATTGAATCCTCCTACACTTCTTCTCGCCCAGGCAACCTCCTCTTCGGTCATCTCACCCCAGTCTACATCCGTGAAGAGCTCCTTGTATTGGCCGGCCTCGTTGGCGGAAGGAATCCCCTCCGAGGATTGAATGTGGTCATTACCCACACCAAGCCAGATATCACCAACACCACCAACAACGTTCGTCTTACTATTGAGCGCGAGCTGAAAGCCACCAATGACTTGGGAGTGAACTATATCCTTCCAGTGATCGGACAAAGAATTGACTTTTAACTACATCAAACACCCTTCTAATACCATTCCACCCTGCACTTTCATTCATCAGTGGTAGCTTGTAGAATTCAACCTTTGCGTAGCATCCTATAGTATAGTCAACCCTAATGGAACTCCCGAAGATTAAAATTTTTCGTTTAGACCGTGACTAGTAAATCCATATCCATCATCAGTGATCCGTTTCCCGAATAGATCGGTGTGGCTGACACACCGCATGCTATCTTGCATCGATCTTGCATCCTGGTCGCTTAGGCCAAAAGTGGTAAGAGCTCCTAGAGGCAAGGGTAGTGTCGACGTGGTGCTACTTTCGCTTGCCTCAATATAGATTAGAGGCATCGAAACCATCATCCCCTATGGGATCATGCGCCTAGTTTGGAGGTGGTGAAATTCCGTATCCGCCACCTGCATTCACCACGATGGATCTGGTGGAGCCCGGAACCGCCATGCTCACACAGGTGCAGATGTCACGACAGTCTGGGAACTGTCAATTCCATTGACGGTTGACCTTAGATGGGCCTCGTGGTGAGTCGCTATTTGGGATTTACGATGCCGGGTGGTTGTTCATTCCCTTGATTAGGGATGCATTCAGCCAACTCCATTCACCCAAGATCCAGACGGTATTTCCTCACATGTCTGCATGTCGAGTGGGTCATCGTAAGGGGGCTGGATGGGGTTTGGTGAAGGAGTTGGGCTTTAGGCCATGCACCAGCCGTAGGAGGAATTGTAATGCTTTGGAAGCCTCTCGAAGCTTACGCGTAATGGCGGCGCACCAACGTTCGCCAAAATTCTAATCGATTTCTCCACCACAAAAATGGTCGCATCGTAGCGCTTCAGTGGGTAGGGATTGATTCACATTCTGGGTAGCTGATACACTAGGTTACCTTTTGTTTGGTCGCTACATGGCCCACATATGATGTCATACTATCAAAGGTGGAGAAACCGATATCGATGCTTTGGTTGGACTCAATCCTAATGGTGAGCCAACCTGCAGTCAAGGATCATCTGATCACTCTCTGGCGAAGCCTCAAAATGGGATTCAAATCAGCCCAGTCCTTGTGGTGGCAAACTGGTCACGTTCAACAAATCTCTCTTCTACACGTTAGTTCTGTATACCCCTCCCCACCTCCTAGTTTTCCGGAGTCCCTGGAGCATTCGACGAGCCTCTGACATGACAAATTCCACTGACCTTGGGTTTATATCATATGAAGAATTCCAGCCCAGGGGAATCAGGAACAGTGGGGGACTCTGTTCCAGCACCGTAGCGTGTGGTGTGTTGCAACTGTGGTGGAGTGCCTTTAGGTAACCTCATTGAAAATACCAGTTCACAAAGCATGCTCCGATTCATGATCTCAAATATTGTTTCTGGATCATCCGACATTGATTTCTGATCCGCAAATTCGTCAGGCAAGAATGCCGGTATTCCCACCAAGCAAACATTCTTACCAATGGATTGTTGCCATTTACTAGTTCAGCACTATGATTGTTCACACAGTATGATGCGTCTCTTGGCTAACGACTAGAACATTATGATATTAGATAATATGGTTTAGTCCAGAACAAACTCTAGTTCCGGAAATTTCTGACATCCTATACTTGTCCAGTTGATCCCCAATAATGCATCCTTGCTGAAGTTCCTGAAATCCACTTCAAAACTCTCTGAATGTTGCTTCTGCAATGTCTCACAAATGCACAAGTACTATATTTCAACCAAGTGAACCTAATCAAGTGGAAATCAGGCTTTCTCATGGCTCTAAACGCTTTCAATCATCTTTCTATGTATATGCCCACTCATCCCCCAGTGTCTAAATCTATGTATTGAATGTAATGAAGTGATGGTGTATGTTTTACCCTGGATGTCTAAGAGGAATATCCAACTAGTTGACTAACCAATGGAGAGAGAATGGTTCAAGAAGCATATCTGTGAATAGTATTAAATGCCTTCATAAAAACTACGTGTACATTCTTTTGTCTGGACCAAAATCTCACGTTGTACTTAATTTGGCTTGTTCCCTTGAGTTGCAAAGTTATTGAAAAGATAAAGTATGCACTCATGCCATATTACTCGACTTGTTCTCGGAATACCCTAACAAGTCAGTCCTTTCCCTCTACTCCATTGAACTGCATGGAAAATGATGGTTTGAATTCGTATATTTATTGTAGCTTTGCAATTTAGATCCTATTTTACAACCTGTACTATTTCCTAACCGAATTCTCTGTTGGGATCTACCAATCATTTTTTTACCAAGACGTTTGATACTAGGAATGCGATATTTCTCAAAGCTGTCCAAAACGCCCCAAGCCTTGTACCCACGTTATTGGGACTTTCCTAGACATATCCCTAAGAAAAAATCAAGAAAAAGCCAGCAGAATACCATCATAACATCAGCTGAATCCCAAGTATCTTAAAATTGACAGCTCTGAATATCGCAGGTACTAGCTGCTGGGCAGACAAGCAGACATATTTTCCAGTAGTAGACTAGGCCAACTAACATTCATACTAAATTTGGTAATCAGCTGCTTCCTACTTCCACCAAAAATTGCAACTAAAAATGTGAAGGAAAAATACCATCTGAATACCAGCAAAATACCACTAGAATAGCAGCAGAATACCAGCTGAAAATCAGATGAATTCCAAGTTTGAGATTTTTCATAGGGTATTTTTGTACGCTTGTTTGCCAAGAATTTGTAGAGTATAAATACCACTTTTGCATTCAATGAATTATTAGGTGAATACCACATGATCTTCTGGTTCTTCCTATCACAACCAAGATCCTTATAAAATCTGGTAACAAACCATGCCATCATCTAACATTGCCAAAATACCACAGAGCCCTAATTCTGGTTGCCTAAGTATTGGGGGGGGGTTCCTTATTACCATCAAGGCATTGTTCTGGCATCAACTTTACACGAAGTACACACAAAATAGTTAAGAACCACACCAACTCATCTGGTATAAATATATCCTGATTGAGGCTACCATCAGAAATTTTAAATTGGATTTCTCTTGGACGGTTCGATGGTATTCATATCTTTTCCATACAAGTGCTGATGATATTGTAGTGATTGGGTAGGAATATCCCGTGTAGAGCTCAAGCTCTGAGGATCGTCGCATTTGACAATACTGAAGAATAGATAAAATACTGGAAAATAGAATTTTCGGAGTGCTCCCAAAATCTACCCTGCTCATCATCACAAATAACCAATATTGCCGCGGCTCGTTGATATATATGCACCATATGTTAGGCCGATTTGCTGAACAAGAGCTTAGTGATCCTTCAGTATCATTAGACCATTACGAAGATGGAAACATTGCACACACCTAGTCCGTTCATATTTGATGTTGGGGTCATCGTCTACGCTACATATATTCTATTCCCGCTCAATATACTAGCACATGAAAAACCAACTTCTTTCGAATCAACATCAAGGATCGCCGAAACGCAAGGGCTCTATCCAACTATCTTCAATTCTTGGGCCAGGGTTCGAATATCAGGTGCGTTTTAGAGATCTGCTGGCCCAGATCCTCAGCTGATATGCAGGCGCTGAGTTATCAATAAACGCGGCATTTCCGTAACATTTATCCAACAATGACGACTAGGTGTGGAAATACTCACGCTTACTAAAGTGTGCTATGAGTGATGTGATAGTATTGTTGCTCGAAGCCCAAGTTTCCAACAGAATACTGCTACATTGCACAGATTATTGAAAGATACACCAGAACGATCGATCCTTTGGTTTGCCACGGATGGTAGTAATGACTTCATACTCACGTTTCTTGTCACTCTTACCTCAATGGTTGGCCATAATACCAAGCCAATGATCTGATTGATGATCGATTTAATCTTGGCACATGGCTAGGAAGGCTTCAACTGGTATTCTCACGTGAATCGAAGGTAACACATTCGATGCGAAAAGTGGGAATGAGTGAAGTTGATGTTGCGCTGAAAATCAACGGCTATTACCTTAATTTCCAAAGGTTAATCACATCATTGGCAGTCCACGAGGCAGGCGGGTCGAATGCACAACTTCATCCGGATGGTCAGCACGGGATAAATGGGTCGGGAGAATTAACCTCCGGTAGCTAGGAGCACTCGCCCCCTAAAGGCCCAACACACTGTACAGATACTGGACAAGCTGTTCTTTATTTTCTGTGGTTAGAGGTGTTAATACAGAGGAGGGGGACTATTCTAGGGTTGACTGATTTTATGTGATAGACATATGATTAAATAAGGTTAAAACGAACAGATGCGATATATATACATGGTGAGTACAGTAAATAATCGATGTTTAGGATGCGAGAAACCCCTCCAAAAGCTTCATGCCTGCTTGTGTTTCAGTTGTTCACTACAAATTCGAACGGTTTAGAGATATGCAGGAAAGCGTACGAGCCATCGGCCAAACAAAACCAACCAACCTTTCAGAATCACTTCGACAATCCGCAGCGTTCGCACCAGTAAGCACTCTCCAGATCACTTTCAAAATTTGACCGAACCAGATGATCATCAATATCTGGAGAACCGCGAAGAGGCCGATGAAGAAGTACTGCAACTCGCGGCATTGGAACCTCCCTTGGGAAGGCTTGCAATCAACCTGCAAATAGAGGTCGACCTCTTTCCAGATACTCCACATGATTTTCAGGCATAGGTAGTGCCGTGTGTAGGCCCAGACAAGTACAAAACTGCCAAAGACGTAGTCGCATGCTTTTTGGAACTTCATATACCGGAGACATTTCGCCAGCTAGGGGGAGGTAGTGTCAATCGATTATTAGAGAGTCCAGTGTGTCCTTGCTTCGAGAATCACCGACTTACCGACAAAACGATATCCGCAGAGTCCATAATACACAGCACCGACGTTCCAATGCGGGTGAAGTAGGTCATGTACGACAGGGTAATTAACAAGCTGGTCACCACATGATGGACAACCATTTGCGGGTAGTCGCTCCGCTTCTTCTCCGCATGCAAGACGAAGAATTGCTGCAGCCAGAACCCAGTCTGAACCAGGTAATACCATTTCGACAGATGAGGGACGGTTTTGTGCGGGTAATGAATCCAGAAGTGGGCGGTGTTCTTCCAGTACGGGCTGTTATAGATTATATACTGAATCGCGTTAGTTTGGAATGCGCGCGGCAGGTCGCTACCGTGCAAAGGAGTCTACTTACTAATCCGATGGACCATGAGATCGTGTAGTATAAGAATAGCCAACTCTGCTCCAGAAACCGCTGTTGGGAACGGCTACTACGAATCCCGCCGTGCTTGGCTACAGGCTTCAGCACATACTCCATGACGGAGGCACGTAGGAAAGTGAACACGTTCACCCAGAAGAACACAAAATACAGATCATCCATGCCGCTTGCATAGAGGCCCTCGTCGCCAGGCACCCGATACTGGATCCTAAGAAATTTGGCAGCCAAGGGGATACGCAGGATATCTCCGATGATGATCCCCAGAATGACGATCAGTGGGAACTCTGTAGAGTCTGGTTAGGTTGCGTCTGAAAATATGAGAGATACAGGACGCCTTACCTATCTGGTGGTCAATGAGAACCTCCCACCAAAGATGCAATGTGCCCTTCAAAGTAGCTTTCTTGGTGACGGGGGTGCGAAGGCTTGATGGGCTTCCTACCTCCATGGCTAGTCTCTCTTGGAATGATTTGAACTTGCTCTGTGGTGGGCTACTAAGCAGGAAAAAAGGGAAGCGACGTTGGGCCTAAGCTAAGGGGTGGGGCTGTGCGAATCAAAGGTGAGAAGATCGAATATGGCTTGTTAAGAGCAGCAAGAGTTTAGCACTCAGAGTATTTAAATATTCACTGTTAGCGATAGAATGGGAGCCTGTCCAAGCAAAAAAACACGTTGACTCAGCCAGTTCAGAAGAGTGTTCACGAGGGATTGACAAGCTCCGAATGCACGAGCGTACTCCCCTTTTAATGTGCATTTTGGGCATTAATGGGTTTCCTTATCCATCATTGATGATGTAAATATATTGATTCCTACTGAACACGACAAATGAAGGTGTGTGACACCAGCATATATTGATCTCGAAACCTACTTCCTGGCTCAGCTAACACCAGAGTGAATCAATCAGGACAACACCAGGAGCATAATTCCACGCCTTGGTGGGTAACGAAGCCATCACGGAAGGCCGAGGCTGTGGGATGTTTGCTAGCCTGCGATTCTTGTTTGCCGAGCAATGATCGGACTTGTGTGTGAATGGGATGCTGTGGGTTTGGTTAGGGTGGCGGATTTACACGCCCATGGAGATTAGAAGCTAGCAGATCCACATGCTCATGCAGGTAATAAACACCAAATAGCACGACCATATTTGTGAATTGATGAAGGCCTACATTATGTACCGCATGAGAGCTATTAGATTCATGAATCGGAATCTGTCTTTCTTGACCTTGTTGTGCCAAGCATCCAGGCCGCCGAAGATCCAGACCCACACGATCCGATCCATCTCAGTTGGGTAGAGCGCTGATCGGATCACTCACTTTCGCTGTCTCTGCGCTACAGCGATGGCAACCAACTCCCAGGCGGACGCCGTAGTTTCCTGGTGGTAGATTTAAGACACCTCCCTGAGCACCTTGTTTCTTGGCAATCTTAGATCATGATTCGCTGGCTGATGCAACAGTACCATTGATGTAATCATACATCAGGAATCATGACTGGTAAGAGCGAGAGATTTGTAATCAGCTGGAGTCAAGGCCGCGATAACAAATAAAAGGTTGGATCTCCATAGCCTCACGTTGTCTCATTTTCTGGCCGTTCAGTGGAGGCCAAGTGCGCCTCGTGAACCGGTGAGCTATGGGCGGCCTTATACAGCCTGGCAAGCTCTGATCCATATGCCAAGTGCCAAAGCAGGGCCCGTACTGTATGGCCTTCAGGTCAATGCAGCACGAGGCTTGGCAGTTAAAGGAACCAATACAGGATTTGGCAAGGCCTAAGGGGCATCACCTATCTTTGTACTGTCTACTAGGGCAACCAATGACTGTGTTGTGGTGAACTCACGCCTCCCAAAGAGCACACAATGATCACTACGACCAACTGATGATCCGGCTTCCTCGCAACTTAAGCATTTGTGTGGATTCCACGAACGCAACCGTAATGTTCTAAATAGAAAAGAGTCGGATCACTGATGATATCATTCAGGCCCTGTAAATGCGTGGATTTTCATGTGGGATCATCAGGAAAGCGAATGTGGGCTTCGACATGGAGCTTGGATGATCCTCGAGAATCCTCTCCGTGCATGGATATGGGTATCACAAAATGGGGTTTGTTCTGGTTTGGTGCACATTGGCACATCTGCTTTGTGCAAAGTATTGGCTATCAACACTGATGCATAACAATGCATGGTGTATATAGATTATATACAAACGATACATTAATTAATGGCCCGGGATGGTTGTGTACCGACCAGATCGATGAAAAAAGGCTAGCTGAAGGACATAGTTGGTAGGTTAATATGCACAGCGGTATTGGGATGTGGACAGCATAGTCGGTATCAATCCTCTATTTGTTTGTCGGTAAGTCATCTCCAAGACCTCGGTGAGCTCTCATTGGGCATCGCCCCCGCTCAAAAAACTGATTGAACAACTAATTAGGTTGGCACCAATTAGGCATTTCGATCGTTGCACAGTGGAATATTGATCACACTCACCGCTTGATCATTATTACCAACTTGGCTTCTACCAAGCAATAACCACTCCTTGGGTGAGTTACCTTGATTAGGGCTTCGCGGCAAACTACGGAATTCTACCAACCAGTTACACAAATCAAGCTTTTGTGCCAAGAACAACCGCATCAGTGTCAACACAGACCCACGGTTTTCTGATTCCACTGAATTTGGGTTAGAGCTGAGATAATCGTCCTCTGGAAATGGTTTTCTACAGAGGTGGAGATGTACAGGTGCATATATTGCTAGAACCAGTGAGCTGACTGTTACCATAGCTGCTAGCAGACTTACTCGGGCACAATGTTGTAAATTTTGGAATTCCACCTAAATATTCACCTAACTTGATCACTTAGATCATTACCTACAAATCTTAGAGAATTCTGAGCAAATTCCTTGTTGGGATTTACTTGGAATATTTTCACCAAAACATCAGGTACCCAGAACATGAAAGTTCTCACAGTTGTCCAATCAGCCCCAAACTTTGCACACATGCTCTTGGGACCTTTGTAAACATATTCTACATATTGTTTTGCCAAGGCCATGTAAAAGTATAAATACTACTTTTACAATCAATAAATCATTAAGTGAAAACCGCATTATCTACTTGTTCTCCCAGTCACTTCCAATATCTCCATGACTCTTACAACAAATATGAGTACTTAGTTGAGTGGCAGCATTGTAAACTTTGTAACTACACTGGAATATACACCTCACTTAGTCACTTGGATTACTTTTTACAAATCTTGGAGAACTCTGTCTACATATAAAGTGTAAATACTACTCCTACATTCAACAAATCATTAAGTGAGATCACATAATCAACTTGTTCTCTGAATCACTTCCAGAATCTCCAAAACTCTTACAACATGATTTAGGTCAACTGATGTAAACCAATTCTGAAAATCCATGAGTCTAGGAAGTTATCTGTAATTTTCAAACTTTCCCTTGTTGTAAGAGTCTTGGAGATATTGGAAGTGACTTGGAGAACAAGTAGATTATGTGGCTTTCACTTAATGATTTATTGAATGTAAAAGTAGTATTTATACTTTTACCTGGTCTTGGCATTACAAACATGTAGAATAGGTTAAGGAAGGTCCCAAGAGCATGTGTGCAAAGTTTGGGGCTGCTTGGACAGCTTTGAGAATTTTCATGTTCTGGGTACCTGGTATTTTGGTGAAAATATTCTAAGTAAATCCTGGCAAGGAATTTGGTCAGTATTCTCTAGGATTTGAGGGTAATGATCTAAGTGACTAAGTTAGGTGAATATTTAGGTGGAATTACAAATTTTTACAACACTCCCACTCAGCTAAATGTTCATACTGACTAGTCCTAATTTTGACCTAAGATATTCAAACTTGTCTCTAGCTAATGGTTTGGTAAATATGTCTGCAATCATTTCATCTGTAGGACAGTAAACTAAGCTAACTAAGTTATTCTCTATAGCTTCACGTATGAAATGATGTCTAATATCTATGTGCTTGGTTCTAGCATGAAAAGTTGGATTTCTACCTAATTGTATACATCCTTGATTATCTTGAAATAAAGTAATAGGTGTTTTTTGACATAGGCCTAAATCTGTAAACAGCTTTCTTAACCACATTGCTTCTTTTGTAGCTTCACAGGCTGCCATATACCCTGCCTCTGTGGTAGAAAGTGCTACGGTTGGTTGCTTTCTTGAATTCCATAAAATTGCTCCTTTATAGTAAAGAAAGGTGTATCCTGTGGTGAATCTTCTGTCTTCCAAATTTTGTCCCCAATCAGCATCAGAGTATCCCACAAGACCCTGTTCTGAATCATTATAAGTGTATCTTAAGCAGATATCAGCAGTTCCTTTTAGGTATCTAAAAATCCGCTTAACTGCTGCAATATGATCAGATCCATAGTTCTGGTTATGTTGGCTGACAACTCCCACTGAATATGAGATATCTGGACGTGTTCCAAGCATGATATACATCAGACTGCTGGCCATAGATTGATAAGGAAAGCCAGGGCTTTCAGATGGCACCAAGCTCTCTTGATTTGGTTGAGTTCTGACCAAATTAAGGTTTGTCTCCATTGGGGTAGCTGCCGGTTTACAGTCTTCCATTTTGTACTTCTTTAGTATATCTTGAATATACTTGGATTGGCTTAGGGTGATAGTCTGGGTACTTCTGTCTATGGAGAACTTAATCCTTAAGTAGTAATTAAGTTCACCTAGATTAAACATCTTGAACTCCTTAGATAGGCTGGATTTAGTCTCTTCCAATGTTTCTAGGTTATTGGTAGCTATAATAAGATCATCCACATATAGAGCTAATAGAACTGGATTTGCTCTATCTGGCTTATAGTATATACTATAGTCAGCATTACTTCTTTTGAAACTCAAAGATTCCAAATAAGAATCTATCTTGCAATTCCAGGCTCTTGGTGATTGTTTGAGACCATATAGTGACTTTTTAAGCTTGCAGACCAAATGGGGGTTATCTTGGTCAACAAACCCATCAGGCTGGTCCATATACATGTTCTCATCAAGTTCTCCATTCAAAAATGCAGCTTTTACATCCATTTGATGAATAAAAAACTTATATTTGGCTGCAATAGCCAATATTAATCTGATGGAATTAAACTTGGCTACCAGTGCAAAGGTCTCAGTATAGTCAAGTCCTTTTGTTTGAGAGTATCCTTTGGCTACAAGTCTTGCTTTGTATCTTTCAATTGTACCATCAGCCTTGTATTTTGTCTTAAAGACCCATCTGCATCCAATTGATTTTTGGTTGGTTGGTAATTTGACTAAGTCCCAAATTTGATTTTCCATCAGGGCCTGATATTCCTCAGTCATTGCAGATCTCCAAAATTTTGTCTGAGGGCTATTTAGGGCCTCTTTTACAGTCTGGGGTTCATCAACATGGACTGAATAGGCATAGGCTAAGTTTGTACCCTCATTGATATAGTAATTTGGGCTATTTCTTGTCCAATTGGATCTCCAGGCATTTGATACTGGAATGATCACTTCTGAGATATTCCTGGGCACTGATTCTGGCTGAACCATGGTTGTAGAGTCCTCTGGAGTGAAAAATTTCTCATTGTTTTGCTCTGATTCAATCCTGACAATTAGCAGACTTTAGATCAAATTTTTGTCATCATCTGATGTCATTTTTTGTGAAAATTTTGAATTTTCATCAAACAACACATCCCTGGACTTGATCAGCTTCTTTGCTTTGGTATTGTAGAGTCTGTATGCCTTACTCTGATTGCAGTTGCCCAAAAATATGCATTTTATACTTTTTGGCTCAAATTTTGACTGATTTCCGGCCAGTTTTTTGGCATATGCTGTACACCCAAATATTCTTAGATGTTCTGCACTTGGTCTGTATCCATACCATGCTTCAAATGGAGTAGAATCACAAAGTATTCTGTTATAACTCCTATTTTTAAGATATACAGCAGTGGCAACTGATTCCGCCCAAAAATCATAGGATAATTTTTGATCATGGATCATAGATCTTGCCATATCAATTATTGATCTTTTAGCTTGTTCTGCTACTCCATTTTGCTGTGGGGAGTATGGTACAGTAGTCTCTTGCTTTATCCCATGAATCTTGCAGAAGTGGATGAAGAGTTTTGAGGTATATTCTCCACCATTGTCAGAGCATATTTTCTTGATTTTTTCACCAGTTTCTCTCTCCACCATGGCTTCAAACTCCCTGAGCTTAGACAGAGCTTCTTCCTTTCTCTCCATGAAGTAGACCCATGTGTATCTTGTATAATCATCAATAAAAGTGATTAAATACTTCATCCCGCCTAGGATAAATTTTGCATAGGTCCACACAGATCTGAGTGAATTAGATCAAATTTTTTCTTAGTTTTGATTAACCCAGAGCTCTTGAACAGTTGTCTGGCTTGTTTCCCATATATGCAGGCTTCACAGTGCTCCAAATTAGCTGGGGGATCAATTTTTACTCCAGAAATTAGCTGATCTTTGATCATTTTGTGCAAATAACCAAAATTGATGTGTCCAAATCTCCTGTGCCAAAGCATTGGTGTTTCTTCATTTAAGTTGCTTCTTTTGGCTTCCAAATATGATGGAATATAAGTCAACTTGTATAGATTCTGATCTCTGATGCCCAAAGCAATATGGGCACCATTTTGATCAGTGATCCTGCATCCAGAATTGTCAAAACTGAAACTGAGTCCTTCTGCTGTGGCCTTACTTATAGAGAGTAGGTTCTTGGCTATTTCTGGTACATAGAGTACTTCTTTAAAGGTCAGTGTATGGCTTCCTTCACTGCTTCTAAGGTTTACTTGGATAGTTCCTTCTCCCACTGCATCAAGGGTTCTATTGTCACCCATGAAAACCTTCTTAATTGGAATTTCTTGATATTGAGTAAAAAGTTCTTTTTGGTGTGTAAAGTGTTGAGATGCTCTAGAGTCAATATACCACGTCTGAGAATCCTTGTTTGTGGTCATATTTAGTGCAGATATGAATAGTCTATCTTCAGTTGTTGCAGCATTTCCATATTCAGGCTTCTTTTGCTGATTATCTCTCTTTTTGAGACACCGGTCTGATGTGTGTCCTTTCCTTTTGCAGTAGTTACAAAACAGGTTGCTGTTGCCTTTGTAGGGTCTTGGGTACCTCCTTTGTTGGTTATCATTGCTTATTAGAGCATTTTCTTCTTCCTTCTTATTGGCGCTTAATTTTCTTAATTCTTCATCCAGGAGCCTTCCATATATGTAATTTAAGGTCAAATCTTCAGTTCTGGACTCTAGGGCTGATACAAGGCCCTGAAACTCATCTGTCAGGCTATGGAGGATGGTAACTAACACAGCCTCATCAGTAGTTGGTACACCCACAGATTCCATTTTATCTACCAGCAGGGTAATTTGGTTAATTGGATTTTTCATTTCTTCTCCTGGCAGCATCTTTGTGGTAAAGAATTTTTGTCTCAGATACATTTTCTTGGCAGCTGAACATGGCTGGTAGGTGTCTTCCAATGCTTTCCAGGCATTCTTTGCCGTTTTTGCTCTTGAGCATTGAATTAGCAATTTGTCCTTGGCATTAAGGCAAATGCAGTTAAAGGCACTTTGTTCTTTCTTCTGGTACTTTAAGGCTTCCTCTCCCACGTTTTTAGAAGGTCATTCTGTTGTAAAAATTTGTATTTTCCACCTAAATATTCACCTAACTTAGTCACTTAGATCATCATCTTCAAATCCTAGAGAATACTGACCAAATTCCTTGTCGGGATTTACTTAGAATATTTTCACCAAAATACCAGGTACCCAGAACATGAAAATTCTCAAAGTTGTCCAAACAGCCCCAAACTTTGCACACATGTTCTTGGGACCTTCCTTAACCTATTCTACGTGTTTGTAATGCCAAGACCATGTAAAAGTATAAATACTACTTTTACATTCAATAAATCATTAAGTGAAAACCACATAATCTACTTGTTCTCCCAATCACTTCCAATATCTCCAAGACTCTTACAACACATTCTTCTCCCATAACAATATCCCAAAGGCCTCTTTCTTGTAGCAGCATCTTCATCTTCACCTTCCACACTTGGTAGTTAGATCCATCCAGCTTTTCAGCAGAGGGAAAATTCCAGTAATAGCAGTAGTAGACATTGCAGAGAGTGACAGCTTGGGGCTCATAACCTGTTGTAAGAGTCTTGGAGGTATTGGAAGTGATTTGGAGAACAAGTAGATTATGTGGTTTTCACTTAATGATTTATTGAATGTAAAAGTAGTATTTATACTTTTACCTGGTCTTGGCATAACAAACACGTAGAATAGGTTAAGGAAGGTCCCAAGAACATGTGTGCAAAGTTTGGGGCTGTTTGGACAACTTATCAAATTTTCATGTTCTGGGTACCTGGTATTTTGGTGAAAATATTCTAAGTAAATCCTGGCAAGGAATTTGGTCAGTATTCTCTAGGATTTGAGGGTAATGATCTAAGTGACTAAGTTAGGTGAATATTTAGGTGGAATTCCGAATTTTTACAACAGTATATGAGTGCTTGAAGCTTGTGGAGGTCAAAGAATCTCCAAACTTCTGGTTTTCCATCCTACTTTGAGTTGGCAAAGTATGTTCTTAGCTAGAACTAGCGATACTTGTAAATATAATATCGTTTTAATTTGCTGTTTGCTCCCACAGAAAGGGAAATTTAGCAGAAATTTAGTATAAAGAAATTTGTTCAACACACTATACTAGACTCCAACAAGGTACAGATTTGCGAAGGGGCAGGAAAATCGAAGAGTTTGTCTCCGTCCGAAGGCATTTGCCTATCGCCAGCTCAGTTGAAAAAATTGTCTCTGTATTCTGTTCTTTAGAGTATTTTGGTGTTAAGCATTGGGTAAGTCGTCAAAGCTCCATCCCACTTGCCCATATACTCGCCCTCGGAACCCTCAGCGTTGTATTTCAAATGTATGAATGAAGCAAATCATTTCGTATGGCCTATTGAAAAGGTGATATAACGCATATTCAAGATACTGGGGAGCAGGCCTCAAGAGGAGCCATCTGCGTCGAGATTCCTTGTGTCCTACGGAGCCAATACTATGAGCTATTCAAGAAAGACTCGATGCAATGTATCGAATGCCATCAAACATAGTCCGCAGCATTCCGAACGCTGAACTACCCATTTATTGAATGATTTCGGGTGCGCGAATCGCTTGCATGTATTTACGAATGCCCCGGACATAGTAGGTTTTAGATTTGTTAGCTTTCATACCTATGCTTGATAAGCAATCCGAACCGTATCCCAGATATTGGCCTTGTGGCCTCCCACCTTTACCAGATCTGCGTCTGAAAGGATTAAACCAATGAGAATCTCCGCTCAGCAGAGGGGTTGTCACGGGTTTTTTGCATGTATGGCGTCGTTTCAGCGAAAATGCCCAGCATCCCCCATTGTAAAGCATGATTGGCCAACCGCTGATTCGGCATGTCCACCAAATTGCTGGCATTCTGAGTAATGATGCAAGTCTCTGATGTTGCCAGAACTCTTCAGTATTGCGTGTTACAACGAACTTCCAATTCCAGTTGAAACACACTGGAGAGGGCTACAACTCCGAGGCTTCTGCACCCTCCAGCAATCTGAAGGAGAGCACATATTTGTTTTCCTTCCTATGCACCCTCCGCTACATATGGCTGGTCTCGCGAGGCTCTCTAGCTCCTTGATTGCTCGGCTCAATACCCACCTAGCAACATTTGATAATCCACGTTCAAGCAGGATCGATCCACTGAGACAGCGCAGCGTTTCAAGCGAATCAAGAGGCCAATTTGGACAGATTGCAAATAATCCCTACCAAATTACGTATTTCAAGCCCGGAAAAATTCAGATTGAATTAGTCATGAACAATGCATGGATGAGGATTTTTGGTGGGTGCAAGTGAATAAGAACTTAAATTCAGAGGGGAAGCAGTTGTTTCCCCATATCTGATTGATTCCGCTCTTTGGAGAAAGCTTTGAAGATATGGCAGAGCAAGCTTCAGCCTCCACACCTTTGCTGGGTTCTCCCGGCGTAGCTGAGAGCCCTACGAGGTTCGGCTGGACCTTTTCAGGCATCCAGCTTCTCTTATTCACCTTCCTTGTTGGTATTGGGGGAATCATAGCGAACGCTAAATGGATTCTCTTTTCATGGCACCCAATCCTGATGTCCCTGGCCTTGGTGCTTGTATCCGAAGGTAAGAGAAGGTCACCCCACATCCCCGTCCAGCGGCTCCATCGACTAACCCACTTGATTCCCTCTGACCCGAAATAGCCGTACTACTGCTCCAAAAGACCAATTCTCAGAGTAAGCCTGGCGCGACGATATGGCATCGGTATATTATGCTTGGGGGAGGGGCTCTGGGCGTTACCGGGGTGGCGGTCATCTTCATTAACAAGATGCTTTTTTCGAAGCCACACTTTACATCATGGCATGGCAGGCTTGGCTTGGGTGCGGTGCTGCTGATTCTCGGCCAAATCATTTTCGGCATGGCCTTACATTCGTTCCCAGCCCTGTTTGGAAATCAGGGGAGAGCGAGAAAATTGTACAAACGACACAGGCTCCTCGGATATTTTATATTATCCATCCTGTGGATAAACTCGTTGCTTGGCACTCAATCCGATTGGATGGTCAGCCATTTCCAGCAATCGTGGGTGTGGTATCCAGTGGTTGCTCTGATCCTGCTGGGGCTTCTCAGCAGAGTTAGGCTGGCCCACCTGAAGTGAGGTTCTTGTACTGAGCGGCTGCCACCACCTGTCAACCACATTTCTTGCGCATAACCCCGATTTCATTGTGACGCCGAACGTTAGTAAACGTTCGGCACTGCTCCTGCGAGATACCCGGCTCTCCTTCAAGGTTTGAAATAAATCCGCAAGAAACAGATTTGCAACGGTGGTGTATTGTTTCATAGGAGGGAGTCGAGTCTCTGACGGAGAATGAAGTATACAATAAATGTGGTATTCGGGCTCCCTTCGTCGGGGCTTTGCATGATGCAGACCGATACATACCTGCACAATGTTCAGAAAAGCACTTGCCAGAGGCATGGCGGATGTTGCTTCGATCCAAGCCATTCAAGTCTCACATGCTAGAACATCCAGCGCTTCGCACACACAGAAGCAAGCAGGTAGCTCCAGCTGATGTGAGTGGTGGCGCCATCCCTCCTCGATCGAGCGAGCCGTGTGGGATCTAGGGGTGGCAAACGTGGTGCTCTGAGTGAGATTGAGATGCAGATATATCGCAAGCTTTCATCATGCATGTGTGTGGATTGGCCCAAGAGAATCTTATATCGGGGTGTCACTCGTATCGCTCGATAAGCTGACTGGCCTACTTGGATCGTTTACATAAAATAGGCTTCGGCCAAATGGAATCGTAAGGGTTGTTGCGAGAATGGGCAAGGATTAGGTGCAATGCTGTGTCGGATCAATTTGACATCGCTGTTTCACCCGTCAGCTCCACCAACCACCTTCTCGTGAAACAAATTAGACAGACTATCCTCATCAGCTGGATTGAATACTTGCACGTGAGAAATATGTATCCGGGGACACAGGAGCGCTCTGTCCGAGTCGATGGCCGGCAGGCAAGCTTACCGTAGCATCCCGTCCAACTGTATCCGCTGAAAGAAGCGTCAGCGGCCATGATGCCAACCAGAGCCTTAGACACATTATCGTCTGTGGTGGTGTTTTCTATCAGACCTCCTCTGATACGCGGCTCATTACCGGTCAGATGCAGGGCCATGATTTGGAACATTCTGGGATGGGTATAAGGAAATGATATGTAGGAACGCCATCTCCATGTTACCTTGATGTGACTCCACAACTGGATTTGGCAGTCGATCCAGCTCAGACTTATCCCCTATTCATTACGCCATTCAGAAAGTTAGGGACGAGAGTGATGCGAGATTCTCCCCCATATATATTGGCCATCGCTACTCCCAACTCTCGATCTTCTCTTTTTGTCTGGCTCTGACACCACTACCAGAGGTTACCCGTTGTCACTTCCTGTAGGTCAAGATTTCTATAGAACACCGCTACACCATCACCACCTAGAGAAGCGTATCATAGCCCACCGCAACGAGCAACCGCCGCGACATAGACCCGCCGACTTGACCTGCTCAACACCCCAGTGCTGGATTTAGACCAACGTAGGCTACCCAGGAGAGAAGTCCAGCAGAGACCCCTTCACCAATTCGACACCAGGTGAACACAAAGTATGGATTTGCTAAATGAAGGGGAAAAAAACCTCCTTTTAAATAGCCAGATATTGAATCGGATCAGCAAGCTTCCCCGTGCACAGTTAGAGATATTACTGATCAAGGCCAGCAACAAGCACGCTGACATTCGGCAGCTCATTCTTTATTCGACTGAACGTTTTGGGCAGAACCCCCGTGTCACTCAGGAAGTGGATCAGCTGGTTGCTTGGTATGAGCAATTCCATTCCCCTGAGTTGAGTGTCACCGCCCGATTCACCCTGTTGACCTCGATCACACTGTCGATTGTAAGATCTCCTCAAGCCTTCGGCTTGCACGAGAGCGGATACTTCTCCATCTGCACGGATCGTGAGCGGTACCAGCTGAAGCGAGAGAGGTTCACAGGCTTATTGGGGGAGAAGTGGAAAGGGTTTTGGCTGAAGCATGGCAAGGAGCTTGGTGAGATGATGAGCTACCAAAAAAGCGACTGGAAAAAGATGGTCGAGCTATTCAAACGCTGGGAAGCCTCCTTGAAAGAGCAAAGGCTCAGCTTGGGCAATGTCTACGAGATTAGGATCATACTGGAGAGACTGAACGAGAGCCAGCAAACCTACTACAACAAGAAGGTTGTGGGCACGGACACTGACTCCGAAACCTCCTCGCTAACTGCCACCACGAATTCAGAACTATCAGCCAGTACCTCCTAAGTGTTATGTACGTCCGCTGTTGTAAATGCTTAGTCACATCCAAGTTGAATATAGTAATCAATGTACCACCATCCGCGTAAACACTTGACCTCAGTGTATCATCCTTCTTACTATCCAAGATAGCTGATTCAGTATCATCTCAAATAATCATTAAAGGAAAGTCAATGAGAATGACATACAAGTGTTCCTCTCGAGGGGATACGTTTCCCGTAAGGAATTTCGTCTTGAAAAGGAGCAGCCCCCTGCTAAGACACCGCTTTGCGGTACACGCATCACACAATCTTTTCTCGCCTCCAATGCGTAAAACAGTTGGCCGAAGTGCTCACGGGGGCAAGAGGAATAGACAAGCGAAGCAGGCAAGCCACCGTAAAGGAGCCAGCACGTTGCTTCAGTCACACCAAGTATCCAGCGGGCCTTCACTTATTGCCAAATGATATTAGTGCATCGAGAAGTTATAAGGAAGCATGGCCAACCCTAATGTAACCTGCATAATTTTAATCCACTACTTAAGCATTCCATGGGAGCAACCCACAAGCTAACACCAAGTTCCCCATATCGAACTAAACCGATTTACACAGACGCATCATCAGAAATTTTTCATTTTTTTTCATCACCAAGCCAAAAATGGCGAAGTTTGGATTACGCGCCTGAAGTGATATTTGAGGTGATTGGGGATTTCCCTACGTACAAGTTACGTTCAATCTAAGCTTACTTTAATCGTTCTCTCCTCTTCAAAACATGGCCTCGGTAAGGAACACGTTGATCCTTGAGAACGGTTCGCTCGTGAAACTAAGCGTGTACTTCTTCTGTTTCTAGTTCGCTCCAGTCAACCCCCGTCCTTACCTACAAGAACTCACCGGAAAGCCGGTCATCGTTCACCTCAAATGGGGCACTGAATACAAGGGATTCTTGGTTTCCGTGGATTCTTACATGAACATCCAGTTGGCCAACACCGAGGAGTTCACCGACGGCGCCTCCACCGGAGCCCTTGGCGAAGTTCTGATCAGGTATATTTTCCCTTGTTCCTACGCTCCCGACCTCTGATCATTAACTCTCCCCCTATAGATGCAACAATGTGTTGTACATCCGCGGTGTGGAGGAGGAAATGGAACACTAGCCTGTATTTAGCGCCCTTTACTGGGCGGCGTTACTGCCGATGCTTCTTCTCCCTTGAACACAGCGTAGTGACCATAGCTTAGCTGGATATATTTTAGATAATGCTCTATTGATTAAAGTGGTTTATTATAATGAACATGAAGGACCGATTGTTATTTCTTGGGGATCAGGGTGAGGGGAGCACCTGGTATGATCCGCCTTTTTCACCTGGGCAACGAGCAATCTTTGGGTGGCCTACAGAGGGCAGGGAACTCGACCACGACCGAAGAAGCTCCAGCGATTTTCTTTTCGGCACACGGACGCATGACAGCCTCGAATTGTGGGTGCTCGCCGTTCCCACTCGAAGAGTATGCGGGATGCAGTTCGTTAGATCATTTGGTTGCTCGGCACACATACAGTAGATTTGCATACAGATACGTCGTATTGCAGTGAAATGAATTTTGCCTTCATGAGGATGTACGCAAATGGCCAAATGAGCATTCAACAGACACAAAGAGAGGAGTGGGTCACGGTTGGTCGTTGAGCATCCAGCGTAGCCGCGCATATTAACCTCCTCTCGGCGCAGCGTCCTGCAGGATCCCAGCAAATTGCCAATGCTTGATGGGATCTTTCACGGAGCCGAAGCAGGTTCAAGAGAGAAATCAGGAGGTCCCCATGGATCTTCGGTGAAGATTTGGTCAAATTCCCTTGCATATCGATGCGCTGAGAAGATTCATTTCGGCATGTGGTGTAACTGATTCGAGCTTTCCACAAAGGAAAATCCAACCTTTGTTCGTCCAAGACAACGAGACGAGATGGATCTCAATCAAGGGTTCATGGAATATACGCAGATCAGGTCATGAAATCGCATACCATTGAGGCGTCTGCAGCCTCCTTAGAACCATCACTAATTTGAAGGACTGCAGGAAAGAAGATTCCTGGTCATCCTCGCAGGGATGTTGGAGGTTTATAAATGCTACACCAAGACCTACACCACCACAGCAAACACTCCACCACTAGCATAATACTGATCGACCATGGGCTTCTCCAAATTCCTCCTCATCCTAGCCACCCTTTTGATATTCTCCATGATTACCATCTCGAGCGGGTTGAAGTTCACCTCGTCCCCGGAGTGCAGCAGATGTTTCCAGGCGTTGGGCGGCGGGTGCAAGAGCAAAATCGAGAAGGCCAGCACCAACACCGCGCTGTCCCGCAAGGCGCTGAAGGATTGCCTGTGTACAAGCAAGTATTTTGACAACTTCGAAGACTGCGCCACATGCTCCCTTCAGTCCACCGGCTCTGGGAACTCCGTGAGCGCCAAGGACAAGGAGAAGGCCAAGAAGGCTTGCGAGGAGCTGAACCTCTGATTTTGTATTCCCATTTTGTACCGGAATTTTTCGAATAAACCCCACTATCTTAAGAAACCACTTCGTTGTATTCTTCTGGGCTCGCGAGCCCCGTTGCCTCCCCCCACCACCAATAGGATAGGTGAGGCCACGAACGCGCTTCCCGTTGATGACCAGGTCCCAATAGCTGTCCAGGCTGATATCCGAGTCTCCAAGGGGTGTACGTACTGAAGCACGTTGTGTTCTACACGGTTGTTTGAAGCATCACCGCGGGCGCTTCGACAAATACCCTGGCGCCTCTGAACATTTTTATGATCATCCTTCTTATCCAACGCCAACCAATGGTGTACTCACTGGCACAACCAATATTCCGGGACTTGTTTTCGAGAGCGTGTCCCACAGTTGAGTTTGAAAGCTGCCGGTGCGCTTTCGGTTACGAGGCAAGGTGTAACGTGGCGGATATGGCAGCCAACCGAACGACGGTGAACGATAGTTCATAGTATCTCCGCTTGCCCTGGGCGAGCTCTGAAATAAGAACCCTCTCTCAAATAATCACATTCCCGTGCGTCACACGAAACAGCGCTTCATTATTGCGTTGAAAGGGGCCGCGCTCAACCTGACTGCCCTAACCTCACACAGTAAGGTTTTGGACGGCTCCAGCGGGAAGGAACAATAATAAACGCAATAGCCACAAGCTAGTGTGGCCAGCTAGCACCCATTAAACAGCGGGCCTCGGTTCTGTACTAGATGAGGTTTCTCTCTACCACCTCGTGACTTGAAGAAACATGGATTCGATTGTCAGGGATTGGCTGATCGAGAACACACACAATCCTTGAGCGGCGAACAGTGTGTGGCAATGGTGTGTTGCGAAGCGTTGTGGTTGGGCCCCAAGTGGAATTAGAATTGAGATAAACTTTGGTTATGTCATTGACAACCAAAACGTTCAGGGTGTTGCCAGGTTTCACTTCTACACATGGAGTTGGCCATTGGTCTCATAAATGCTACGAAGAATGCACTATGATATATGTAGGATGTCGTAGCATAGTGGCCTAGAAATTCGCTGGTCTGCTTATCGGCACAATCAATGTAGGTGGTTGCTAATCTGAGACACCCCAATATCATAAACCATCTCCTAAATATGCCAGTATCGTGACTAAGCATTTGCAGCTTGACTTTGCCAACCGGTTATTGCCTAGAGTTTGTACTGGCTGATCTATTCATATGATTTTCTGCAGGAGTGAAGGGCGTTCAGGCTTCAGTTCACGCCTGATACCATATTTGTTACAACACATCTCATCATTTTAATATTGTTTGTTGATTCGGCTGGCTGCAATTCATTTCGACTCCGGTTGAGCATCGACTACCCTATTATACCGTGGCTACACCAAAGGGAACATTGTATATCCTGTTTATGCGGGACGGTTGTAAAAATGCCGAATTTCCACGGTACTAACCACAGTGTGCCTGTGAATTGCTTGTATGTTGGGCATCTTTATTACCAATTGAACAGACTCTTGAATATGTTCCATTTTATGAATGTCGGGTGAAACTTTGATTGGAAATGTACAGTGTGGATGAGATACAAAATATAATACATTATGGACATTCAGATTTAGCAATTGATGGACGAAAGAACCTCGCGAATAGACGGCAATGGCGTATTGTTACTTAGCGGTGGCAGTTGAAGGTTGGACTCCATCCAGGAATTGTTGTAAGAACAGTTGATACCTTGAGTATGTAGAGAAGGCAACGATGGAAGTTCCGGTAATACTGGTGTATATATCTCCGATGGTTTTGAACTTTGGATATAATCATTGAACATGAGAGGGATCTTCGATGAATAGCTGTCATAGGACATGTCCTCAACATCGGTATTAGTATTCCCATCAAAGAGGGGGCTTGGTGGTGGTGTTTTCAAAATATCTGACTGAGAATCGGCAGAAGAGGCAGGGGATGCGGACCTAGTACTCGCTTCATTCTTCTGCATCAGTTGTTGTTGCTCAATGTTCCTTGGTAATGCTTGAACTTTCGATACGGTGGTGTTTGGGGAGATGACCGAAAAATGGGGCTCGTTATGCGGAGTGGTATAACGAGGTTTGGTTTCTTTCTTGAGATATGGACCCCTTCTTTCCCCTTTTCTACGCTCTTTTCGTGTTGAATCACGACAAGTATCACCAAGTCCGTATTTGATGCATCTTTGGCAGGGCCGACCTTCATCACATTTCTTGCAGGCCTTTTGGCAGTTGATACAGGCATTCTTCACCTGCCGTCTTTTGGGTCGCAGAGCATCTGAAAGGTTGCTAGGGTTCACTGGGAAGATCGAAAATGTTTGTGTGAAAAATTCCATACTATGGTCAAATGAGAACAAGTTTAAAAAAGCTTGAAAACTCTAAGTGATGAATTATTGAAAGTCGAATGAAATGTTTGGCCAGGCAGTCTTGGTACTTTTATATTGCTCAAGATTTGAGCCACTTGTATGGAATTTATAAAAATATGTTAAGGAGAAACATCCCCAGTAGCCTCTGACATAATTGGATTTGATATGGACGAATGATCCCATTTCAGGTGGAATTTTACACTAAGCATCTATGTTGAGTTAGTCAATTTCCTCCATATCTGGTAATGGTCTCAGTTCAAAAAGTAATGGTTGACCTGGCTTATTATAGCATGCATTAGGTGAAAAAGACTAGTCTTTGCTAGGCCTCAAGATAAAGCCCCCTTTCTACACTCGAATCATCTGTCGCGATTGAAAAAATGTTGGAAACGCTTCGATAGACACAACTCTTACCAGGAAAAAACTCGATGCATCCAAGTTGAACACAGGCATCATGATTATGCATTCAATACTTTTGTCAGGCTGCGAATCGTCGCGTGCCATCAAAGATACATAATTTCAAGTGCTTCATCCCAACCCAGTGATCGTTTGCGCAACACATTGGTGACTGTTGATAATGGTCGATAAGCCCTCATTCACACACCGACATCTGAGTGTCTAGTATATCCGCACCACCAACCATGCCGCAAGTCGCATTTATTTATCAGTATAAACTCAGTTATTTTTGGGTGTTAAGTAACTATATCCTGCATGTCGTGGTTATATTCAGTATCATTTACATTTGCTATCGCTTGCTGAAACCTCCTTCCTAATCCGTAAACCGCGGATGGTGGTACTAAACCTTGGTTCCGGAAAGACATTGATACCCTCGCAGCCTTTAATACACATGGACAAAGAAGGCACCACTCCTTGTTTTTTTTCTTGAGCGACTGCCATATCTGTACATAGGTTTCAAGGCTATCGATATGGTTGATGAGTTCATTGATCTATTTATTTGTGATGCTCCCTAATTAGTAGGAATCGTGGTAACGATCTCATCACTTGCAATAGAGTTTCAAATGCCAATGTGATCTACGATAAACAGAATGGCCAAATATGAGCATAACCAAAACTGATCGATAGACGTAGATCTAGTTAGCAAGTTGGTCGTGCGGAAAGTTAGAATAATACTAATAATAATAATAATGATATCTCACCAAATGTCAATGGGTGTTTGTCACAAGTCTGAATCCCGCCGCGAGAAAATGCCTAGCCACAAATGTTCTCAAAATGCCCCTTCCGACTTTGTAGTCCGTAAAGCCTCCATAAGACCGCTGTTTCAAATCCACTTGATATATGTGTATCTCCATCCCAAATTCAACCATAGACACAAGCTGCCACTTGCCGGGACCAGCCCATTATGAGAAACTTCATCATCCCGCATAATATGCGTTCAGATCAAAAACATCAGTCACCGATCACTATCAATGTAATCGCTATAGCAAGTCATGTTTTCCCACTCAGAATCCAAATACGGTAATTGGGCTTTCGAGGGTGGGACGCGATAAGGTTTCAGAAGCTCCACTCTGATAGATTGAGTTTATTGGTTTCATTCCTGACTTATTGCGTGGTCGAGAATCTTGTTTCATAGTAAGCGGTGGTGGATTTGTATCCGTGATCCAATCGCGGAGCTTGAAACCGCGTCCAAATTAGGGGACATTCTATTTCAAACTCGATTCAAAACTTTCTCTGTTTGTTGCCGAGCACATATGGGTAAGTGGTGAAATATAGGTCTGAGTGACTTATAAGGAAAGGAAATATGGAGCTTAGAATTCTCTATTCTTCTATAAGACAAGATACTGGATCAGCTACTTACATATGACGGGGAGGCTTTGGCCGTCCGGAGTGAAGCTATACATTTTATTCGCCATGTGTGAAAGGTGACATTCGTTGATTGAGTGAAAAAGTAGACTTCTCTTATCATATTCCCAGAACTTTGACTAGGTTATAGGAGCGGCTATGACAACATACAATTCAATCTCAGAGTTTCTATTGGTGACTTGTTTCAAGAGTGTTACCGGATACAAGGTTCAGTGTAGACATTAGACTTGCCCATAACCTAGAATGGTGTCTGGTTTCAGTGCCGACGGGTTACACGGCTTTTACTCTCTGATTTCAAGATAACAGGCCACTAGAATTTTGTACAAATATCAAAGGTGCTAAAGTATGGGGTTAATAGCATGAGGGCTAATCTGAATGCTGGGCATGAAGTTTAGCCCAGGGTCATGTGATAACTGACTTGTGAAGTGTTGTGGCACTGCTTTGCTGTGTGCCTATTCTGCAACATCGTTGGCATTGCAGGTTGTGGTTTTGTATGCATAGCTTTTGCGCCAGGCTTACCCGCAATAATGTCACGTGTACGATTGTAATTTCCAACCTAGAATACCATTATCGTTTACAAACGTATTTTATTAAAATCATCGAGGGAATCTACAGAATTCGATATAGTCGACCATAGTCAACAGGTCACTGTATGGGTTTATCCCGATGAGTCAAATTAAGATTTCAGGCTTGTGCCAAACTCTTCTTGGCTGGGTCGTCTGGGAAATTATGGCCAAGTCATAGCTATGTAGTTGTGATGTTGCGAAAAGAGGGTAAACGAAGTAAAAATTCCTTATTGAAGGCACGATGTAGATTCATGGAATGTACACATCGTCTAGGGGAGCATTGGTGGGGGTGGATAGAGCACCTGTAAGAGGATGCATGTCGAGTTGGCTTGGGTTTGTAAGTCCAGAGTATGATGGTGACGGCATGTTAATAGGCGGGGCGGATAAGGGTGTCAATGATATCATCTCAGCTTCTGGATCGTAGGGCTCGTCAATCACTAGTAGAAACAGGTCAGAGGATGTACTCAATTACGAAACTGCAGTGAGGCCTACCTGCCAATTTAGCAATCTTGTTTTCAATTTGGATCAACCTGCAGAATGCTTCGGTTTGAGGATTATCAAATACTCGCTCTGGAAGCAGGTTTACATTAGTGAGTATACATTTATCGTTCCAAAGGGAGAATGCCTACGTAAATCAACTCGTTCAGCACTGTGGTGAGCTAATGGTTTCATGGGCGAGTAGGGTGGGGCAACAATTTCGAAGTTATCTGGTATCTTCAGTGTGTTGGCATTGAGGTTTTCCCGTATCCAGGTGGCATTTTCTTCTATACTTTGGCTTAACGCATCTCGATCCGGCATAGGTGCCTGATACCTAGAGAGTGTTAAGTATTCTTGGGTGCTCTTGGTAATAGCCAGCCATTCAGGGTCGTAGCGGAATTCTTTAGGGATATTAGGATCGCTAGGAATATCAACCACCTGCAGCATGGGGACAGCTTAAAATCAGTCGAAATAGTATCAAAATCATAGGTTGCATACCTGGAGAAAATCACGTCGCGGAAGACATTTATCTAATGAGAGAAATCTAGTTGTTTGGGGTTGTGCATTTGTAGCTTCATAACAAAATGTATTGACAGAACGCGACTGTGTTGAATTGGATTCAACTCGATCATCGTCTAGCTCATCCAAGTTGATTTCATCAGGATTCATCACCACATCATGCTCTTTCTGATGAGCATTGCTTTCCTCTTTACGAGCGGTCTCCTCAGTAACGTCCACCTCTGGACCTGCGCCAATGTTGGGTATCACGGGATCGTCGAGAATATCTTCGAGTTGGATTTCCTCGGAATTTCCAGTCTCTGCTGTGGTAGGCTGCTTATCGGAAACTAGCTCTTCTATACTAGAATCAATCAGGTCCATGTCCTGATCTAAAGATATTTCATCTGGGTTGCTGATTTGAATAACATCCAACTCTACGTCCAGAGCTATCTCATCTGGGTTGGTGACTTTCTCTGGCATATCCAGCTCATCATCCAAGACAATCTCATCTGGGTTTGTGACTTGCTCTGGCATACCCAGTTCGTCATCCAAGACAATCTCGTCGGGATTTTGGTGAACATGGGTGAGCTGTTGAGCCTGATGCACTTTTGTCATTACTGGCTGAGAGATTGGCGGGTGCGCATTTCCAGGTGTTTGATGTCGAACGATGGCTGCAAATTTAACATGCAAGTGGGCAGAGAACCAGAATTTTGGTTTTACATTATTCAAGATATCTTCATTGACAGGACTCCCTAAGGTATTCGTTCTTACCTTCGAAATGAATTCATGATTAGAACAGTGGTTCTATTTTAAGAAAACAAACAGTCTTTACTTCGTCACGGAAAAATGGCTTCTTCCGTAGCAGTGCATGAACGTCTCCATGCTGCTCGATTCCTCTAGGCCAATCATGCGATAGGAAAATATCCAGTGGTTTCTTAATCTGACAATCAAAGAACATCAACGACCCAACCTTCCGAAGTCAATACCGAATATAAGGAGCCAACCTGTAGAAGCTTTTCAGCATCGTAGCGCCGAACATGATAAACACTTCTAAGATCTTGGGCTGTGTAGGGGGGAACTTCGTGGTGGCCTAGATTTCAAACATTCCGATGAATGGTGTTTAGCTCACCATGCTTCAACAAGGATATCGTAAAAAGTCGAAGCAAAGCCCAGGCACTTACCTTTAAAGAAATCCTCACGTTTGTAAATTCCCGAAAGCCCTCCGATTCGTACACCGCCGAAATTTATAACCCCAGCTGTGCCCAGGTAGTAAATATTCTTGCAAACCCAACCACCATGGTAGCTAAAAGGTACAAGATGAGAACGACACACACTTGGCAACCCCCGACGGAGAGTGATCACGTATTTGGAGGGCAATTGAAAAAACGTGATACCTACAGTTCAGTTAAGTAGTTACTAGCCTCATGATTTCCTCCTATAAAGATTGTCGGTACTGGGGCGGTTTTTATGCCTGTATAGTATTCCCAAAAAGTCCCCAATTGTCGGTATTTTGGGGGGCAAGAAAGACAATCCATATCGGCTTCATTTCGAATCGCCTACGTGAAAACAAAGAGAAAGCTAAATTACTTCAGTTCGACATGTATACTTCAAGCAACTCGACCGATCTTTCTGCCTTATGCTTGACATAGCTTACCTGAAAATCGCCACATATCAATAATAAATCTATAGTGATTCCTTCTACTTCTCGTATATGTTCAATGGTAGCGTAGATCTTATCTAACTCACCATGACAACAACCTTCGACCGCGACCTTCATATTGACTCGCAGACTGAAATACTTGCACAATAAATGAGCTAAAGCTTATAAAGTGTATAATATCGTAAAAAAATCAATCCGTTCACCTCTGATGTTTAAAGCATTCAATTCCCTACGCATGCCTAGATTTAATTGATTTTTTAATCAGTGGTTAAATAACTCCCAGATTAACATCGCCCACCATGTGATGGTAAAGTCCTTCATGATCAGGGTTATGGAAAATGAAGAAATGTTATTTATAGTAGAGGTAGGTTCGATGCTTTGTGGTTCTAGCAAGGCAGAAGGTCCTTAACCCTGATTAACCTCACGATATATGGGCAACTCAGTTTAAATGTAACAGTGAACTATAGCCAGGAATACAGGGACTTCAGGTTAATTATACACTAACGGTGTTATGTTGCTATTAAAGTGATATGTCTGAATACTAAGTATATATTATCTATGATACTGGTAATGATACATACATTCATTTTTTGTCTTTTATCCATCAGCAATATTGGTGTTGTAGCATCAATGGTGATCACTGAGTAATACTTGTGAATCTTTTGAAGGGTAGTCACTGCAATATCCAACTAGTAGAGTTTTTCAAGAGTAAAAATATGTAATTGCGGAAGCCTGAGTAGACCAACTCAAGACATTGCCCCAGTATGAATATTCGATAAACACTAGCAGAATACCGTATGGACATTGACAAAAGCTCCAATTGAATTGAAAATATACAGAAAGTGACAGGACTTTTACGTGACTTGGAGCAGCTAGGTGTGATATTTCACTGATCAATTTGTTGAACTCAAATAAGGCATTTATACTTTTGCCTAAACTCGGTAAAGTAATGGTAGGTATATTTTGGCAAAGATTCCAGAAAGATGTGTGCAGTATTCAGTGTTCTTCAGTATCTTCAGACTTTAAATATCTGACAACTCTTCAACATCTTCACTAGTTTTGAGAACTATTATCCAAATCATCTCAGAGTAAACACCACCAATATCATAAGAAAGTACTTTATATATCACATGTATGAATAGAGTAGGCAGGTGAAAAGCTAATTACCTGAGACAGATTCAGCTTGTAGTTTTAAAGTATCAGAGCTTGAGGCCATAATCATGTTTAGTGCTACATGCAGAATATAGGCCTTGAAATGCCATCTCAATAAGCAAATCATAAAAACCAGCCACTGACTATATATCATAAGGTATGAGTGGTACAAAATGTGAGGATGTAAGTGCAGCGGTATACCACCAAGAGCTTGTGGGAAAAGACAGAGAACCATAGAAGAATTAGTACGAGGTTGTCTAGCACGACATGAAAATAGTTTTTTCAGTGCAGCATGGGGTGATGCATGATTTAGTCAATACGGATATTTTTTCGAAGACAACGAATTCTGAAATTTATTTTGAAGCGGCAATAGAAGAACATACCCTGAGAAGTACGGGTATTTCACAGGCGCACAGACAAGTAAAGGTTGACAATGTATCTAGGTCAGTGGATAATTTTGGAGTGGATAGAGGCACATTGAGTATTGCACCTGTTACAACAGTGAGAATACACTCCCATTATCTGCTATACTCAACGTGGTTATGAATGGTGTTTGGGCTCGGAACATTTGCTCTTCAGCGGTTAGTCGATTGGCAATCCAGAAATAGGATACATCTGTAGGAGCTTGTGAAACCAATAATAAGGTTGAATGGGAATCCAAGTTTGTAGTGTGGTTAGGGTCAATCGGGGTAGAACGAAAAATTTTCAACCTCTAGCTTACTCCATGAATTTTCGGAGATCTCGAAAATCAGTTACGAATAGGTTACACCGAGAAATTCAGTACAAGCCTGCACCAATTGAGGGGGTCGTGATGTGCGTGTAACACCAGCTATTTGCAGCAGGAAGTAGGACCATATCCTGGGTTCGTGTCGTTTTAGCAACTCCTCAGGTGTTGTTGCCAATGAGCTTCTCGAGCTGGAGGATTCTTCAGAATCCAAAGTGCTGTATTAGAAATTGAATTCCCACTGCTGATGGCCACTGTACGATAAGCGCTGTGGCGTAGGCCGGATTGATCTCAGCGGGATGTATAGCCACCTCAAGATGCCAAAACAGTACAGGTGTGCTGTCTACATGCCGCATCTATGCTTGAGATGTACACGTACTGTAGAACAAGAACATACCAAGAAAGACCGCAGTCCGAAGGATCACACCCAACCACTTGAATGCATGCTATGTTTCAATGGTCTCGCCAAAACACAGCACTCGGGATACAGCTGCATTTGCAATATCAAAGTCGATATAGACTGTATAAGGGCTGAATCATTCGACATTGGGCACAATGAATCCTCTACAGTGGCCTACTGAAGAAATATACAAGCATATCAATCAACCATCCTGTTGAGGCCGGCCAATCATGCATTGCGAGTCTCAAACTGGCGGAGGCGATGACTGGATTGAATTTGGTTAGCTGTGTGTTTACTTCATCACCGACTGATACACACTAAGCACGTAGGATACCAAGGGCCACTAGATCCCCTTGGTGTACGTCTTTCAAGCAGATATTTCTAGAAGCGTAAATACGGATTCACGCCGCTGGTTGGCTACCATAATTGTACGTTTTTCGCATTCACTGAACATTCTATTTTTCCTCGCCTTCCTAGCTGCCCAAAAGGATGATTCATCTACAGTTCGTCATCAGCCAGATGGATCTGCGGCCAATCATGTCCCAGGTCGAGATTGTGTTACCCAAACCGGTTCTCGCCAGCTCGCCGCATGAGCGATCGATATGGGGAAGTGCAGATTTCGTCACCACCGCATTCGTGTAACAAATACTGGTCCTCGACTTTGACAGCGTGAGGGCGTCGACGGACTGGGGATCGGGCGCACAGATGGTCGCGCAGAAGGGACAGCAGCCAGGAGGTCATTTAGAAATGGATTTTATTGATATCAGGTTTTGAGTCTAGAAGATCAAGATATCCGATGAAAGTAGAAGCAATATAATAAAATGTACTTCTTGGTTGAACTTATATTAGTAAAAATGCTGGAAGAAATTCAGTTTGGCGGAGAAGGTTGCTTAGGTGCACATTGTGCTGTCAGCCTTGGTGTTCAAGATAAGACCGACGATAAGGCCGTAGAGACCCAAGACTTCGGCGAAAATGAGAATCAAGATCATACCGACGAACAAGCGAGGCTGCTGGGCAATGGAACGTACACCTGCGTCACCAACAATACCGATAGCAAAGCCGGCGGCAAGGCCGGAGAGACCAACAGAGAGACCAGCGCCGAGCTGGATGAATCCGGAGAACAGGGACATCTTGTAAGTAAGACCAGAGGATACTAATACAGACACGACAAGTCCGTAGATAGCAATAATACCAGCCATGACCACTGGAACAATGGCTCTCATGACTAGATCAGGACGAAGGACACCCATGGCAGAGAGACCCACACCGGACTTGGCAGTTCCGTAGGCAGCGCCAAAGGAAGCAAAAACGATGGCGGCGGCACAGCCCATGGAGCCGAAGAAAGGAGCATAAACAGGGCAGAAGGGAGAAATATCAGCCATTATACTAGGTTTCGAAAGAAGTCGGTGATTAGGAGAGTTGTCGAGGAATATACACTGATAAAGCCAAACACAAAGGCGAGCAAGTCGAGAGTTATATGCTGAGCAAGAGCCGGAGGGCCCAACAAATACCAAAATCTGACCCCCCTCGCACCGAGCCAGCGATTGGTGGATTGCCCGAAATATGCCTGGGCTTGTGATCCCTTGCACAAGCAGCAGCAGCCTATCCATAGAAATGGCGCCTAGGAATAAGGAAGCCGATTGAAATTCATTGGAATCTACATGATTTGCCAAAAGGGATTCTGGCCACCAGATTTGTTGGTGCCGGCTTTGCTGATTTGCTTTCTTTGTAGAGGATCTTTATTGTACCGATCTATCCAATATCACCATTCTTGGCCCGGGATTTTAATATAACTTGGATTATTCCTGCATCATTTTGCCTAGCAGAGTTGCTGGGTTGCTATATTCTGCTGCCGACAACCTGATTCCGCGGGGATTGGCTAGGCTTGTTGAACAGGCTCCCTTATTCCCCATCTCTCGGGCCAATGGGCGGCGGGTTGGCGACTTTAATCATCATTAACACTTCGCGGAGTGTTGCGGGCTTCCAAAGAACCGTTACACACTGGAACCGTGATAAGCTTTGAGTAGCTTAATGAAAATTCTGGTTTAACTTTAATTGAGCGATATCGATGGGGATGCGCCAATATCGGAAACCAAGCCCTCGAAGACACCAACCACCACTGGATTGGTAGATCGGACAAGCGGTCGAGGAATGGGTGAAGAAGGTTTTCGGAGGTTCCACCATGCATCACCCTGCTTGTGTTCCGGTGCAACGCACTTCCAAGCATTCCAGCATCCCCCTGGCCAACATCATGGCAAACTTGGACCAATGGCCTCGCGGCGCGCGATACTCCATGAAGCAATGCAGCCTCTGTGCGAAGCTCCGGCGACAGAACACAGGGCAGCGGTGGCCATCCGTTTTCGCCAGCCATAATAGGGCATACAGATGCCCAGAAGAGGAAAGATTTAACCACGCCTCAACCGATGCTAGGAAACTCTCACTCGGTTTCCAATATGTGATCCAGGTCGGCCAGAAGGCTTCTGTGCTCGGGTACTTCAAGGGCGCTTATCTGGAATGACGGAGATCATGCGCGCAGCTCATGTGGCTGAAGCCTTGAAGCTTCTGAAATGAATGCATTGGTGGGCTCCTGTGTGGCCAAGTCAATGCCCGGCTTGTCATCCGGTGGTTTCTTCATTGTCGTGCTAACCAGTGTTTCCCGGCGAGTGGCTGGAGTGCTCGCAACAAATGGCCATTCTAGATGGGAAAGCGCTTTTGTGATTTCCGACCACCCGTTGTGCAACGAGTCACCGAATCGTATGTGCTGCGTTAGTATTGTGTTCAGATGATTCTCGTCCCTGCTGCATCTGAAGGTTTCTGCAATGCTGATCCGATCATACGCATCACAGCGTTTTCCCAGACATCGGATCATCTGTTTACCAGAAACCAGATGCCTCTTGGTGGTGTTTCTCATGGCATCACCAAGACATTCTGCATACCTCATTCAATCATGCCTGCCGTCGCGCTGCTGAAATCCTTCAACGTATACTTGTCAGAGGGTTTCGTCAACATCAGTTGGTGCGGCTGAGCTGTAGGCGAGGGGATTTGGGCGCCTACAGAGTCGTCCGATGCAGCCCCAAAAGCCGAAGTTTCATCAAGCATTTGCGTCGTAGATATATACCATCGTATCCCAGTTGGATCATTACCACTTTGGAATCACCACTATGCTGCCGCCGAGTGGGGTTGCTACAATGATGAAGCATTCGATTTGCTTCATAGGATTCCTCTCGATAAAAGAGTGACCAATGTTCAATCCAATAACGCTACATATTGATCAATGATTTAATAAGGTATCCGCGCAGGTTCGAAGTATAATTCACCATCGCCCTATAACTGCCCAGTAAATGAATCTTGTAGGTTTGCCCTCGTCTCACTAGAGTAATATTAATATAAATAGCCTTGAAGCGCTCATTGCTCTATATGCAGCCTAGGTTGTCTCTTGCTAGCTTAAGGAATTTCCGATTATTCAGCACAGACTGTTTTAACCGATTTACATATTAATCAGTGACTAAACCTGGGTTTTTGCTCGGTTGAAGTGAATCCTCAGCCCAGGTTGGTACTTTAGTGCGGCACAGCCTATGTTTGCCTGGTAAAGCTCTGTTGCGAGTGTACAAGATACTCTTGTTACGTTGAGCTTGAAGTGAGGGTGTTTCCAATTCCTCTGGATACTGCTAAAATATCCACATAAGCTAGCATCCAATTTACTATCCGGCACTTCATGGCATCTATGTTGGCATGGTTAACTCGACCAATATAGTGAAATGATGGTGTGTGCGATATGGTAATGCCTGGCAAATAATTAGTTTAGCTCCAAACCATAAATATATCAATATTTCCTTAATATCTCTAATTAATTCCATTATTCCATGGGCGCAATTATTGTGATCTATAGAAGCGCCAATAGGTTCTTAATTACTGTCTAAAATCCCATGATATACACATATATCCCCACATACTTCCGAAGTAAATATTGTATAATTCAGTTGGGTGCTGACTTGTAAACTTAGAGTCCGGGAGTAGTCCAGTAAGACAACCTTGGGATTTTGGTGCTATAACCCTCTGAGATGTTGGATTGTGAAGTTTCTGTCAAGAATAAAGACTCAAATATGATCTCTATACCTATAAGCTCTGGGGAGTATGACAAGATAAATCTGAGATGGTGGACAATACACTGTAATAGTTTTGGCAATTTTAGAAGTGGTTGGGGAACAAGTAAATTTTGTGGTTTTCAACTAAGAACTGTTGTAAAAATTCGTATTTCCACCTAAATATTCACCTAACTTGGTCACTTAGATCATTACCTTCAAATCCTAGAGAATACAGACCAAATTCTTTGTTGGGATTCACTTAAAATATTTACCCAAAACATGAAAATTCCGAAAGCTGTCCAAACAGCCCCAGACTTTACACACATATTCTTGGGATCTTCCTAAACCTATTCTATGTGCTTGTTATGCTAAGACCATGTAAAAGTACAAATACTACTTTTACATTCAATAAATCATTAAGTGAAAACCACATAAGCTACTTGTCCTCCAAATCACTTCCAATATCTCCAAGACTCTTACAACAGGTTATGAGCCCCAAGCTGTCCCTCTCTGCAAGGTATACTACAAATATTACTGGAATTTCTCACTCTGCTGAAAAGTTGGATGGCTCTAACTACCAAGTGTGGAAGGTGAAGATGAAGATGCTGCTACAAGAAAGAGGCCTTTGGGATATTGTCATGGGAGATGAATGCCCTCCAAGAAACATGGGAGAGGAAGCCTTAAAGTACCAGAAGAAAGAATAAAGTGCCTTTAACTGCATTTGCCATAATGTTACAGACAAATTGCTAATTCAATGCTCAAGAGCAAAAATGGCAAAGAATGCCTGGAAGGTATCAGAAGACACCTACCAGTCATACTCAGCTGCCAAGAAAATGTATCTTAGACAAAAATTGATTACTACAATGATACTGCCAGGAGAAGAAACAAAAAATCCAATTAACAGAATTACCCCGCTAGTAGATGAAATGGAATCTGTGGGCATACCAACTACTGATGAGGATGTGATAGTTGTTGTAAAAATTTGTAATTCCATCTAAATATTCACCTAACTTGGTTACTTAGATCATTACCCTCAAATCCTAGAGAATACTGACCAAACTCCTTGTTGGGAATTACTTAGAATATTTTCACCAAAATACCAGATACCCAGAACATGAAAATTCTCAAAGCTGTCCAAGCAGCCCTAAGCTTTGCACACATGCTCTTGGGACCTTTTTTAACCTATTCTACATGTTTTTTATGCCAAGACCATGTTCAAGTACAAATACTATTTTTACATTCAATGAATCATTAAGTGAAAACCACATAAGCTACTTGTCCTCCAAATCACCTCCAATATCTCCAAGACTCTTACAACAGGCTATGAGCCCCAAGCTGTCACTCCCTGCAATCTCTACTACTGCTATTACTGGAACTTTTCCCTCTGCTCAAAAGTTGGATGGATCTTACTACTAAGTGTGGAAGGTGAAGATGAAGATGCTGCTACAAGAAAGAGGCCTTTGGGATATTGTCATGGGAGAAGAATGCCCTCCTAAAAACATAGGAGAGGAGGCCTTAAAGTACCAGAAGAAAGAACAAAGTGCCTTTAACTGCATTTGCCTCAATGTCAAGGACAAATTGCTAATTCAATGCTCAAGAGCAAAAACAGCAAAGAATGCCTGGAAGGCATTAAAAGACACCTACCAGTCATGTTCAGCTGCTAAGAAAATGTATCTGAGACAAAAACTCTTTACTACAAAGATGCAGCCAGTAGAAGAAATGAAAAATCCAATTTACAGAATTACCCTGCTGGTAGATGAAATGGAATCTGTGAGCGTACCAACTACTGATGAGGATGTGATAGTAACCATCTTGAATAGCCTGAAAGACAGGTTTAGGATATTCCAATTAAGAAGGCTTTTGTGGGTGACAATAGAACACTTGATGCAGTGGGAGAAGGAACTACCCAAGTAAGCCTAAGAAGCAGTAAGGGAAGTCATACACTGCCCTTTACAGAAGTACTCTATGTACCAGAAATAGCCAAGAAGCTACTATCTGCAAGCAAGGCCACAGCAGAAGGACTCAGCTTCAGTTTTAACAATTCTGGATGCAGGATCACTGATCAAAATGGTACCCATATTGCTTTGAGTATCAGAGATCAGAATCTATACAAGTTGACTTATATTCCATCATATTTGGAAGCCAATATAAGTAACTTGAATGAAGAAACACCAATGCTTTGTCACAGAGGATTTGGACACATACATTTTGATTATTTGCGCAAAATGATCAAAGATCAGCTAATTTCTATAGTAAAAATTGATCCCCCAGCTAATTTGGAGCACTGTGAAGCCTGCATATATGGGAAACAAGCCAGACAACTGTTCAAGAGATCTGGGTTAATCAAAACTAAGAAAAAATTAAATCTAGTTCACTCATATCTGTGGACCTATGCAAAATTTATCCTTAGGTGGGATGAAGTATTTAATCACTTTTATTGCTGATGATACAAGATACATATGGGTCTACTTCATGGAGAAAAAGGAAGAAGCTCTGTCTAAGCTCAGGGTGTTTAAAGCCATAGTGGAGAGAGAAACTGGTGAAAATATCAAGAAAATATGCTCTGACAATGGTGGAGAATATACCTCAAAACTCTTCATCCACTTCTGCAAGATTCATGGGATAAAGCAAGAGACTACTGTACCATACTCCCCACAGCAAAATGGAGTAGCAGAACTTGCTAACAGATCAATAATTGATATGCAAGATCTATGATCTATGATGTTATGAATAGACACAAGGTAGGAGAGTAGAGCTAGGCAAGGCAGGACCAGGAAAGGGCTTAGGTGTGAATCAACAAGGCAAGGTGGATTTCCAAGGCAAGGCTGTTTATTCAAGACCTGTGTTTATCAGACTGAGGAATACTTAAGGGGGGATAGGACTATATATACTTTTTGGCTATACTGATGCTGAGAGATATTGGCTAATACTAATGGGGTTGTGGGATGAGGTGTTGTAAGAGTCTTGGAGATATTGGAAGTGACTGGGAGAACAAGTAGATAATGTGGTTTTCACTTAATGATTTATTGAATGTAAAAGTAGTATTTATACTTTTACCTGGTCTTGGCATTACAAACATGTAGAATAGGTTAAGAAAGGTCCCAAGAACATGTGTGCAAAGTTTGGGGCTGTTTGGACAACTTTGAGAATTTTCATGTTCTGGGTACCTGGTATTTTGGTGAAAATATTCCAAGTAAATCCCAACAAGGAATTTGGTCAGTATTCTCTAGGATTTGAAGGTGATGATCTAAGTGACTAAGTTAGGTGAATATTTAGGTGGAAATACAAATTTTTACAACACTCCCACTCAGCTAAATGTTTGTACTGACTAGTCCTAATATTGACCTAAGATATTCAAACTTGTCACTAGCTAATGGTTTGGTAAATATGTCTGCAATCATTTCATCTGTAGGACAGTAAACTAAGCTAGCTAAGTTATTCTCTATAGCTTCATGTATGAAATGATGTCTAATATCTATGTGCTTGGTTCTAGCATGAAAAGTTGGATCTCTACCAAATTGTATACATCCTTGATTATCCTGAAATATAGTAATAGGCATTTTTTGACATAGGCCTAAATCTGTAAAGAGCTTTCTTAACCACATTGCTTCTTTTGTAGCTTCACAGGCTGCCATATACTCTGCCTCTGTGGTGGAAAGTGCTATGGTTGGTTGCTTTCTTGAATTCCATGAAATTGCTCCTTTACAGTAAAGAAAGGTGTATCCTGTGGTGGATCTTTTGTCTTCTAAATTTTGTCCCCAATTGGGATCAGCGTATCCCACAAGATCTTGTTCTGAGTCCTTATAAGTGTATCTTAAGCAAATATCAGCAGTTCCTTTTAGGTATCTAAAAATCTGCTTAACTGCTGCAATATGATCAGATCCATAATTCTGATTATGTTGGCTGACAACTCCCACTGAATATGAGATATCTGGACATGTTCCAAGCATAATATACATCAGACTGCTGATCATAGATTGATAAGGAAGGTCAGGGCTTTCAGATGGCACCAAGCTCTCTTGATTTGGTTGCATTTTGACCAAGTTAAGGTTTGTCTCCATTGGGGTAGCTGCCGGTTTACAGTCTTCCATTTGGTACTTCTTTAGTATATCTTGAATATACTTGGATTGGCTTAGGGTGATAGTCTGGGTACTTCTGTGTATGGAGAACTTAATCCCTAAGTAGTAACTAAGTTCTCCTAGATTGGACATCTTGAACTCCTTAGATAGGCTGGATTTAGTCTTTTCCAATGTTTCTAGGTTATTGGCGGCTATGATAAGATCATCCACATATAGAGCTAATAGAATTGGATTTTCTCTATCTGGCTTATAGTATATACTATAGTCAGCATTACTTCTTTTGAAACTCAAAGATTCCAAATAAGAATCTATCTTGCAATTCCAGGCTCTCAGTGATTGTTTGAGACCATATAGTGACTTTTTAAGCTTGCAGACCAAATGGGAGTTATCTTGGCAAACAAACCCATCAGGCTAGTCCATATACATGTCCTCATCAAGTTCTCCATTCAAAAATGCAGTTTTACATCCATATGATGAATAAAAAACTTATATTTGACTGCAATAGCCAATATTAATCTGATGGAATTAAACTTGGCTACCAGTGCAAAGGTCTCAGTATAGTCAAGTCCTTTTGTTTGAAAGTATCCTTTGGCTACAAGTCTTGCTTTGTATCTTTCAATTGTACCATCAGCCTTGTATTTTGTCTTGAAGACCCATCTGCATCCAATTGATTTTTGGTTGATTGGTAATTTGACTAAGTCCCAAATTTGATTTTCCATCAGGGCCTGATATTCCTCAGTCATTGCAGATCTCCAAAACTTTGTCTGAGGGCTATTTAGGGCCTCTTTTACAGTCTGGGGTTCATCAATATGGACTGAATAGGCATAGGCTAAGTTTGTACCCTCATTGATATAGTATTTTGGGCTATTTCTTGTCCGATTTGATCTCCGGGCATTTGATACTGGAATGATCACTTCTGGGATATTCCTGGGCACTGATTCTGGCTGAACCATGGTTGTAGAGTCCTCTGGAGTGAAAAATCTTCATTGTTTTGCTCTGATTCAATCCTGACAATTGGTGGACTTGAGAGCAGATCTTTGTCATCATCTGATGTCATTTTTTGTGAAAATTTTGAATATTCATCAAACAACACATCCCTGGACTTGATAAGCTTCTTTGCTTTGGTATTGTAGAGTCTGTATGCCTTACTCTCATTGCAGTAGCCCAAAAATATGCATTTTACACTTTTTGGCTCAAATTTTGACTGATTTCTGGCCATTTTTGTGGCATATGCTGTACACCCAAATATTCTTAGATGTTCTGCACTTGGTCTGTATCCATACCATGCTTCAAATGGAGTAGAATCACAAAGTATTCTGTTATAACTCCTATTTTGAAGGTAGACAGCAGTGGCAACTGATTCTGCCCAAAAATCATAGGATAATTCTTGATCAGGGATCATAGATCTTGCCATATCAATTATGGATCTGTTAGCACGTTCTGCTACTCCATTTTGCTGTGGGGAGTGTGATACAGTAGTCTCTTGCTTTATCCCATGAGTTTTGCAGAAGTGGATGAAGAGTTTTGAGGTAAATTCTCCACCATTGTCAGAGCATATTTTCTTGATTTTTTCACCAGTTTCTCTCTCCACCATGGCTTTAAACACCCTGAACTTAGACAGAGCTTCTTCCTTTCTCTCCATGAAGTAGACCCATGTGTATCTTGTATAATCATCAATAAAAGTGATTAAATACTTCATCCCACCTAAGGATAAATTTTGCATAGCTCCACACGGATCTGAGTGAATTAGATCTAATTTTTTCTTAGTTTGGATTAATCCAGAGCTCTTGAACAGTTGTCTGGCTTGTTTCCTGTATATGCAGGCTTCACAGTGCACCAAATTAGCTGGGGGATCAATTTTCACTCCAGAAATTAGCTGATCTTTGATCATTTGGCACAAATAATCAAAATTGATGTGTCCAAATTCTCTGTGCCAAAGCATTGGTGTTTCTTGATTCAAGTCACTTATATTGGCTTCCAAATATGATGGAATATAAGTCAACTTGTATAGATTCTGATCTCTGATGCCCAAAGCAATATGGGCACCATTTTGATCAGTGATCCTGCATCCAGAATTGTCAAAACTGAAACTGAGTCCTTCTGCTGTGGCCTTGCTTACAGCAAGTAGGTTCTTGGCTATTTCTGGTACATAGAGTACTTCTTTAAGGGTCAGTGTATGGCTTCCTTCACTGCTTCTAAGGTTTACTTGGATAGTTCCTTCTCCCACTGCATCAAGTGTTCTATTGTCACCCATGAAAACCTTCTTAATTGGAATTTCTTGATATTGGGTAAAAAGTTCTTTTTGGTGAGCAAAGTGTTGAGAAGCTCCAGAGTCTATATACCACATCTGAGAATCCTTGTTTGTGGTCATATTTAGTGCAGATATGAATAGTCTATCTTCAGTAGTTGCAGCATTTCCATATTCAGGCTTCTTTTGCTGATAATCTCTCCTTTTGAGACACCGGTCTGATGTGTGTCCTTTCCTTTTGCAGTAGTTGCAAAATAGGTTGCTGTTGCCTTTGCAGGGTCTTGGGTATCTCCTTTGTTGGTTATCATTGCTTATTAAAGCATTTTCTTCTTCCTTCTTATTGGCGCTGTAGTGGGGTGACAGTGACACCCACTGACAGATGTGCTCATTCCCTTATTTTCTACTTCCCTATATCTCTACTGCACTTATTTTAGTTTTATCACATTTGTCTTACCCAATCAGTACTATCCCATAAGCCAGTTGACTATCACACATGCTTACCTTATTGCATAAATTATCCCTCACTTTATGTAAGATTACCAGCTATAAGTGCTTCTATATTAGGTAAGTACCTGCGCCAGTACCTGTGGCACATGATCAACCTGTATCACCATCCCTACCACTTCCATACCATATATGGTATCCCTATGTTACACAGGTTTCAGAATACTGATTCCTGATTGATTGGATGTGCTGTGCCTCTTAGAACCTTCCAGCACCTACTTAGAACATTCTTAGGTCATTCTGATGTCATTAAGATTTCTATTGATATCCAGAACCTTCTGGAGCACCATGATTAGTAATCAATTAGCCAGTAAGAAAAGTCTATAAGGGAGGCTATCCCTTAACAATGAATCATCATCCCTTTTTTCAATATACCAACTTGTTAATTAGTGTGACCACTGCTACCTGCTGCTACCTGAACTTCCAACCCTAGACCACAGGACACTCCCAGGAAACCACACTGACAGCCAACTGACCTTGGAGGCACTACTTGTGAGGAATACTCAGAGTAGGTATCTTTTATTATATTTGATTCTTGCCCAAGTTTGTTCTTGCACAGGCAAAGATACTTTTCTGTCTTTGTAACTATTGACCACAGCTGCATCCTTATCAAGTCCCTGCTGGTGGAGTTTACAGTTGTTTTGACTTTGGAAGCTTTAGTACATTGTCATCTCAAAGGATGCTGAACCCAGCACATACTTTTGTTAAGACGCCAACTAAGTTGGGGATTGTAGCTCAATAGTTTTCCCTTGACAAGCTTGTGGCTTTATTCCCCTTCACATTAGATTAGAGACAGAACCCAAGTATTCCTAGCAAGCTTTTGCCAGAGGTTATCACACCCAGTGAACACCCCACACACAAAACACTTGAGAAGTGTTGAACGTATCTCTCCCTTGGACTTATGCACCACCATACCAGGCAAAAGTCTAATTCATTTAGACAGCTTCACCGTATGTCTATATTTGGCTCAGAGACAGTTACTTCCATCATAGAGACTCTTTATGAGGTAAAAGAAACAACCTATATTGGCCCAAGTTAAGGTTTTGTCATTTATGCCTGATCAAGAATATCCTCATTTCCTGGCACAGTGGCAAATACAAACATGGTCAAAAAAAAAAGATTTTGCTCAACTCTGAGCTGGGATAGCCTGCTCCCACTTGGACCACATCTATTTAGTGATTTATATCCATAAAAATGATCTAGAGTGGTCATATTTGTCTTCCTTAAGTAGCAGTAATTTTCTTTGGACTGACTTCACTTGCTGTATATTCAAAGTCCACTTGCTTCTTGATTTACCCAGTGTAGTATCAGAAATTACCATTGGCTGTTTGGTAGCTATTTTTAGAATGCTTCTACTGATTTGGACTGATACAGCTGCTTTTGTCTTATCAGAGTATACTTGTAGAGTAGATACTGGTGCTCTTCTGGAAGTACAATTCTACTTAACAAGGACTTTGATTATCCTGATTCTCCTGATAGTTATGTTCAACCTTGGGCTTGATTTGCAGGGCTAACTGATCTTCTCAGTGTCTTCAGAATCCATAAAAACCATCTGGTTGATTCTTGCACCTTTTTCTTTCAGATCCATAGAAAGCAGACATCAAGACTTCTGCATTAAATAATCTGCTCTGATATATACTACAGCATCTGACAGATCCTTTTGAAGTGTCAAAGCTCTTCTGGGGTTTCTGGCTTGGAAACAGGGTACACAAGGCTCCATGGAACATATCTGCAAAGCTAGATAGTCCAAATACAGCCTACATAGGTTTTGGCTTCATTTAGGAAGTACCCTAATTTGCTGTAGTAGTATTTCCAGTTTTTCTTATTTTTCTTTTTCTGCTGATGATCCAAGGGAAACTACTTTTGTGGGATGGTTTTGGACTTCCTTACAGGTAGGACCACAGTGTGTTTGAGCATAAAAGACCTCCTGACATCATTTGTCCAGAGTATTTGACTATTTGAGAGTAATATAGTCAAAATTGGCATCCACTTAGATCAATCATAACTTCTGATAGAGTTGTCCAAGTTTGATCAAATAAACTGCATTTGCACGCTAGTTACATCAGTGCTTTGGTATCAGACTCAAATATATCAACTCATTGAGTTGCAGAGCTCAGCAGTGACTTGATCAACCACAGTTCTTCTGATCTGCTAAGGAAGCTCCCAAG